>JAMZAV010001277.1:0-176036 GCA_024449915.1 Sweltsa coloradensis | reverse complement strand
GACTTCACTGCGTATATGCATTTCAAAACATGTTTAATTTTTAATACAATCTCGAAATTACAAAATCTTTCCCGACCAGGGATTGAACCCACGTCTCCCATATTTCGGCTATAAGGGCGCTTTAGCCAACTAGACCAGGGAAACGCCAAAGTCGTAGTTAGACGAGTGAGAGAGTCATGTGGTGAGTACCCGGGAACATATGCATTTAAGTTTGATAATTATATTCGTATAAATAATAGTTTTTTAAAGTTTAGTTGGCATACGGGGACGGGCGCGTCAACTGTAAGGTCATAATGCGCCTCTCTAGCCTATGATAGGCTAGGTAGGCCTAAGGTAGGGGGAAGAAAAGTAATGTAATCGGGTACAATGTTTTAGATTTTGAAAATATATTTTTTGTTTATTATTCGCCTGGCCGTGAAATGCCGTGCCCATGCAAGGTCTGTCGAATGTTGCACGTCAAGGTACCCACAAAATTCGCTCGTAGATTGAGTAAACCTTGCAATATTTTCACGTATTTCGTACTGGCTATGTTTACCATAGTAGGCCCTATTGCCACAGATGATGGACAACACTGCGTTATATTATGCATTTCAAATCATGTTCAATTATTTTTAAATACAATCTAGAAATTACAAAATCTTTCCCGTCCCGGGTATTGAATTCACTTCTTTCACATTTCGGCTACAAGGGCGCCTTAGCCAACTTGACTATAGGGAAACGCCAAAGTCGTAGTGAGACGAGTGAGCGAGTCATGTGGTGAGTACCCGGGAACATTTGCATTTAAGTTTGATAATTATATTCGTATAAATAATAGTTTTTAAAGTTTAGTTGGTATACGGGGACGGGCGCGTCAACTGTAAGGTCATAATGCGCCTCTCTAGCCTATGATAGGCTAGGTAGGCCCAAGGTAGGGGAAGAAAAGTAATGTAATCGGGTACTTAACACATGGCTCACTCACTCGTTTAACAACGACTTTGGCGTTTCCCTAGTTACTTTAAGTAATCATTGGCAGACGGCATTACAAAAGCTGAACGTGTAATTGTTGCCAATACACAGCTCTGTCCACTCCCATTTTACAAGAGCAAATCTACAAATTCACATTCCCAACCATAAACTAACCCTATTCTCAAAATGTCCACAATATCTAGCTTTAACTTTATATAACAAGCTACCAAACAATACAAGAACCTGTCCCTCCATTTCAACTTTTAAGTCCAGCATGAAATCATTTTTAAAATCCAAAAGTTTCGACTCACTCAATGAATATCTCTCTGCATGAAATGTAATGTAACATAAATAGAAATACCTTCCTATCTATTCATCAATCAATTATTATATTACAGATTTTGAGGCCTGGCTCAGTTATATTTCATTTTTTGTACATTAATATTATTATTAACCTATGTTAATATTAAGAATTATTCACTTCACTCTAATATCTCTCTCATAAGAGGATAATGTGTGTATACTTATACTATGTATTGGTCAAGCGAATAAAAATTACTCTACTCTACTCTAAAGCTGCAAGTCAGATGCGTGCAGCGATGAGCCAAGCGTATAAGCTTTTTGCCGTCCTAAAAAAAAAAATATTATTTTTACCACGTGATCTATAGCACAATACTACACTTAAATGACCGTTTAAAAAATTATATCTTGTAACTGTGATTTAACACGAATTTTTTAATTTTTTGATCCAGAAATTGGCGAAAATTGGTGTTTTGGAAAATTTCCTAAATCGGCTTTAACCTGCTTATTTTTTGGTCCACATAGATACTAGAGCATAGTACCAATCTAAAATGCCCCTTTATAACATCGTGTCTTGAAACTGTGCCCAAATATACCCTCAAACACGCAAAAATATGCATTCCAAAAAACACACCCATCTTGGAAATCAGCATATTTTGACCGAACTACTTGCCCAAATTACAAACAAAATATGAGAATTTACAGAAAAGGCTGTCGAGTACGTCAAAAATGGCCAATTTTTTTGGATCAAAATCCTTCAAGGTCACGGGGCATAAAGATCGCCCCCTTTTTATTTTTTTATGGGAGTTTTTTGCCGATGGGACCTAGCTCGAAAAATGTATTTTTGAAAATTTTTTTTGGCAGGTCATGGTGGCCCCAAATTTTTCTTTTTAATTGCAAATTTTTATTACAGTTAGCCTGAATAAATTATTTTTTGAGTTAGGGGTTAAAATCCCCCTTTAACTAAAAACAGTACTACAGCAAATTTAAAAATTACTTTTAAATTTGGATAAAAAAAATTCGAGGTAGCAGCTCAATTGTCTTTTTACAAAAGTTTCATTTGGGCCGCTATTTGCTTGTCGCTGTCGACGTCTTTTAAATCACTTAAGTAAATTTGATCCGGGCCCTTGAAGTAAAAAAATTAAAAAAAATATTATTTAACAAACAAACTTTAAAATTTAAAATTAAGCCTGACGCCCCTATAATTATGCCCACTTCAGCTGTGACGAGAATTATTTCAAAAGATGGGGCAGGGGAAAAAAAAAAGCACAAAAAATCAAAACGTTTTTTATGATTTCAGAGGATGTAGGTCCTATTAACCAAATTGAATTTTAAAGAAAGAAAAAATCATTGGTAAATGATTATTCTTTACGACCAGTCAGTGTTGTTGTAGCTCACATGCGTTGACTGGGATATTTCATGGTTAGAGATCTACTGTGAGAAGAAAACATGTCTTCTACACATCTTCCTCTCACAGTGTTTATAATATACTTTCTTCTAAGAACAACATATTCCTGTTTTCAGATAGACGAATACTCCAAACTTATTGCGAGTGCCAAACGGTATTTTAAACCAGATTGCGTCTACTTAATTCAGATAAGTGAATACCATTTCAGTTGTCAGATTATAAAAACTCAGAGACGTTTGGCTGATCACGGCATATCATCGGCCGTGATAAACACGACGTCCGTCATTGACAACGACCACCGCCTTCTAACATCCTGCAACAAACCTATGTACGTTACATTTGATGAAAACGAGGCTAAAGGAAAATTGAGAATGTTAACGGACAAAAATAGACTTTCATTTGGGGTATGGTTACTTTTACTAAAAGTGTCCACGAATCTAGACGAGTATTTCCTCAACATCAACATTCCGTTTTGATTGTGAGTTTATCGTAGCAGCCCCATTTGGACCGAGGGGCGAATCGGCTTACCAAAGTATATGGTTCGGACTTCCCCTCTTCAGAAGATTCCGTTTGAATCTATGCAACTTTATAATGATTTTAAATGGCCAAGTACAGGTTTCTTCGATAGAAGAAGTAATCTTAAAAATATCATGTTCAGGACCAGTATTAATGCGTCACCTCCCTACTCGTTGTTCAGACAAAATGATTCTGATAAGACTTTGCTTGAAGGATTTGCTGGGCTTGTTTGGAATGTCTTGGAGAGACACTTGAACTTCGAGAGTGAGCATAAAGTTCCGGAAGATCGTGGCTGGGGAAACATGATGGAGAATAAGAGTTGGGACGGATTCGTGGGCAAGATTCTTCGTAATGAAGTTAACATGTCAGCCGTTGCTCTATCAATGACCCCAGAACGTTTTGAACAAGTTGCATTCACGAAGTATCTTTTTAACAAAGAAGTTCGAGTCTACATTCGACTGCCAGGTCGCGATGTTTCATGAAGAGTTTGTTGTTCCCTTCAGTCTTCATCTGTGGTCAGCTTTCATCGTCAGCGCGTCGTTTGTCCGCCATCTTAGCTCTGCTCTACAAAATGGACGGCGAGAGTCTAAACGACACAGCATTCCATGTATTTTGTCGCCATGTTTTGCCAACAAGGATCAGTCGGACCTACGCCTTCTCACTCAAAGCGAATGGTTAATATTTTGGTTTCTTCGCTGGGAATAGTTGTTATTAACAGTTATTCATGCATGTTTGTATCAATTCTTTCGAACTTTACACCCGAAATGCCATTCAATAGTTTAAGTGGTCTGCTTCACGATGGAACCTACTCATTGGGGATGACAAAACAGGGGTGGATATTTAACGATTTTAAGAACGCTAAAGGAAAGGAAAACGAGCTGAAACAACTCTACGATAGACACATCGTCGCAGACCCAGCAAACATCGGCGTTACCATCCAGGAAGGTTTTCAAAGACTCTGCAAAGAAAGATACGCCTATATTGTTGGTGATGAAGCGAGTCACTTGTTGGAAGCCGGTTGTGGGTTTGTGAGTTTACAGTATGGGTTTGCAAAGAAAAGTACTGGTCTGGTTTTTCCTAAAAGCAGTCCATACATCCGACTATTTGATAACGTACTCTTGAAACTGAGAAGTGCGGGAATCTTGCAAAAGCTTTACAAAGATACTATCTATAGAATGACTCCACTGCGAAGAAAGGACCGTGAATTCGTTTCTTTTGGTCAGGTTTCTCCAGTCTTCTTGCTTTTTGCTACATGCATTTTTCTGTCATCGCTCTTTCTTTCACTCGAATGACTATGTTTGCATTTGCACATTTATTTTTATAATAAGAGGGCGGAAAGGAGAAAACGTACAACTTTGAAGCTGAAATTGAATCTAAACTATCTATTATGAATCATTTTTATTTACTCTCTTGGTCATTTTGACAAAACAAACAATATTTATTTACTTAATCCATAACATTTTAAACGAAGGACATACAGTAACAAAACAATACATCAACAACGGACTCGACTTTCCTCAAATTTGTTTCTTATTCAGATGTTTTGAATTTCTGTATGGTATTTCCGTAACGATTGCGCGTTTCAAGTTCCCCATGATTGAATTCATCGACGTAAAGTTAATTTCTCCTTTGATGTGACAGGACAGGCTTCGGTCATGTCGCATGCATATTTTCAAATTAGCTTTTCACTTTGTTAATGGAAAACGTCCGAGTCGGGTTCGTTTAATTTTCTATAAATCGAACGACGTCCGGCTACAAAAAATGATTTTTCTTCCTTACCCAGGTTTATAATCACCAAGAGTTGTTCGCAGGTTTTGGATAAAAATAGAACTAAAATAGAATATTTATTTAATATAGAATAATACACATTTTCTAAATACATTTGTTTTTGTCCACTGAAAGAAATTGATCCCCTGAGGTGTGGCCAAAATAAAATCATAATAATGATATTGATAATGTAAAATATAAAACTTATTTAACTACGAACAATATACCTACTTATATACTAAGACAGGAATAAACGAGTTACATTAGATATCTGAGATGATTATCAGTGGTAGCTTGTGAAATGAATCAAAAACAAGACATGGGTTTAAATAACTGTATTAAAGATTATTTTTAGATTATTTAGTTTTAATTTTCAGTGATTTTATAATATTTTATTGATGATAGAATAAATAAATTCGTATTTAGAGTCTACCCACTCAATTATATAACTGATTTTCAGTAGGAAACATTAAACCAAAGCAACCAAGCCAACCCTGTAGGCCCCGACGTAATTGACGAGTGAGCGATAACCAACCAAATATGTAGTTGATACTGTATTTAACTCACATTGTATTAGAGGGTGGCAGGTACACAGTGCTATACAGTAGAAGTGTAATTGTTGATTCATGGTCCCGTCACAGATAACAGAGTACACTACGTGGATTCTACTATCTGTGGTCCAGTGGTTATACTTCTTACCTAATGATACCCGCCGTAGGGTGCACTTTAGATGTAACTGGTGAAACTTTCTGCAGGTGCCGAACTATAGGTATTTAGGGGTTAGGGTTATTGCAAACTGTCCGAGTGCTATTTAAGCGGAATCGAATCGAGCATTTCCATGTGAACAACCGGAGAAATGCTCGGAAAACTTTCTGTCAAGATTGCTGATAGTAGGATTCGAATCAGTGACCTCGCGTACCAGAGTTTCATTCATTAAGTAGATATCTGTTATTTTGGTCATTTACCTTTTCCCGAAATAAAGCAAAATAATACTTTTTTTATATATATAAAAGTTGACCTAGGCTGAGTATTATTTTTATTTTGTGGTGTGTTTCTCCTCTCTAGCATAAGCTTTCATCAATTTCGTAAAACGATCTTACATTTCAGATTTTCAGATTCCGATGTATTAATTTAATTCTCAAACAAATACATGATATGGTTTACACAAACAGTGGCTAGTTCATAATACCATCTATTCTATTTCAAATAAAGTGGGAGAAGCCCGCAAAGTCTTAAATACTTGTGTGCGGGCCATTTGCTAAATTAAAGTAACATAATTATCAGATGGCGAATCTATATCAAATAAAGTTATGCTTTAGATCATTGCAAGCTCATTTTGTCAATAAAAAATATTTAATTCACTAAAAAGTTTGCAGAATTTGAAAATTCCAGTTAAATTGCTGTAAAATGTTTCTTTCGGAACGAGAAAGAGAAATCTTGAGAAAAACATGAATAGAGTGGGGTAACTGATTAAACTTTAAATGTGTTTTTTCTGTTATTTTTTACATTTTGTATTGGAATATATTATTAAATTCACTTTGTGTGTACTTATAGAAAAGGTGACTGCACTGTTAAAACTAATAGACGCTACATGGTTTTTGGAAACAATTATTAATCTTTACCCCCATCTGTATCAATGTGGACACTTTTGAATGAGGCTTTTTCTTACATATTATTATAAATAAATAAATAAATAAATAAATAAATAAATAAATAAATAAATAAATAAATAAATAAATAAATAAATAAATAAATAAATAAAAATAAATAAGTAAAACAACAAATGCACTCGTAATGCACGGATTCTGAAGCCAGGACTCTAGGTTCTGTACGATACCCAAAGTGTGTTCTTCGGTGAGAATGAGTTTATAATGTAACACCAACGTGTTGTATTAAACTCCCTTCTTAGCTATTTTTCGAGATTCCCAATCTATCGAGGCGCGCGTATTCCGCATGTTGATATTATTTAATGTGAAAAGCCTCTCAATAATGTTCGATTTTTTTGTGGTTTTAATCAGTCATGTGCCCGGAAAAATCTGCGCAACATTATTCGGATTCTTCCGCATTCCAGTTTTTATCCGATAAGCCTTAAGGAATTTCAACTGCTAGACCTTTACAACACTTATCCTAAAAACAGAAAATAAATATACTAAAACTACATTTATTAAATGTTTATTCGTTGAATGTGGGTTAAACATACACATATTTTAATTACGATGTTGAATGAGCTCTGGCGAGGGAATTGGTTGTCTTAGTATGTATAAATTTTAAGTATATAATATCGACAAAACTAACTTCATAATTCCGTGTAAAACAATATAGTTAACCGTGTTATTTTACAAGATGTTGGGTTAATTATTTATAAATTCATTTCGACTACTCAGTTACGTAGTTTTGAAATAGGTTATAATAACATAATGCATAGCAGCATATTAGCATAATTGAATTGGAAATAACATTAATATTAAAAAATAACAATATTTCGTATTAATTAATAAATAAACTTGCACTTGTCAATGGCTGCAGATAATCAGTCGAAATATTGTGTTATATTTAAAATTAATATTGTTATGTCATCGTCAGTCTGATAATACGGATTATAGTCTTAAACACAGACGTACTGTAAGATAAACGGTTGAATTAACAAATAAAAACTGTCGGGCAGAGCTTGTCTTCACCTCTCTCCTCTTCTGAACTCTCAAACAAAAGAAACATTATTTGGCCATCAGAGGCCGACATAGGCATTCCATCTCATGGGCAACGAGCCCAATAGACAGGCGGTATATCTAGAGATATCCACGAAATACTTCAATTTTAGTATCTAAGCATGAAATTCGGCATGATGATTGGACAGACCCTACTGATGATTTAAGGAAATGGGTCCAATCGAAAATTTACCCAGGAACCCCTAAAATCAAAGATGGCGTCCAAACATTGCCTACTATTTTTAAATTATGGTCCTATGTTATTCATTTTCACTTACGCACGAACTGTTAAGTACTAATTATAAATTTGAGGTTCAAATTAACTTTTTTTAAAATTTAGAAACCTCTAAAAATTAAAGATGGCGGCAAAAAAACAGTTTGTCATTTATTAACGGATTTGATTAAATTTCGGTTTCTACACGTATATTGAGCTGCTGAGTTTCATTTTGAGGTAAAAATATTTTTTGTGAGATTTATTGGTCACATAACCTAGAAAAAGTTTGAAAAAGGAAGAAACAACATTTTGTAATGTGATTATTTACTTATCACTGGGAGCCAAACCTGATAAAAACATACTATAGTACGTGTATAAAAAACATTAATTTATTCCACAGCTTTTTTTGTTATATTATTGTTTGTTAAATACGTACTAGTGTTTTTTTTTTCAGGTTTGGCTACCAGCAATAAGTAAATGATCACATTACAAAATGTTGTTTCTTCCTTTTTCAAACTTTTTCTAGGTTATGTGACCAATAAATCTCACAAAAAATATTTTCTACCTCAAAATGAAACTCAGCAGCTCAATACGTGTATAAACCGAAATTTAAATTTTTTGGCCGCCATCTTTAATTTTGAGAGGTTTATGATCTAAAAAAGTTAATTTGACCCTCAAATTTTTATTCAGTACTTGAAAGTACGTGCGTAAAGTGAAAATGAATAACATAGGACCATAATTTAAAAAAGTAGGCCATGTTTGGACGCCATCTTTGATTTCAGGGGTTTCCCGGGTAAATTTTTGATTGACCCCAATTCCTTAAATCATCAGTAGGGTATGTCCGATCATCATGCCAAATTTCATGCTTTTATACTAAAATTGAAGTATTCTCAATGAGTGCCGTTCCGCTACAATCAGTACGCAGAATCACCCATTCCTCGAATGTGTTATTTGGACTATTAACCTAGTTATATTTTTACAGAATATAAACACACATCAGTGGCATTCGACATAAAAATGTATTATTACAAAGTCACACCCAAGTTTGTACGAATGTACGCACAGAGTATTGTTGAAGGTTTCGATTCCCATGCCATCAGCCCGCTTTCTTTGCATTTCTAGTTACTAGATTATTCCGTAGAGATTAATATGTTTTTAAACAATTTAAATTGATCCAATTTCATCAATTTAATTCACATATTTAATATAATTGATTTCTGAAAATGTGTTGTCATATTATACTATTTAGTATTAAGTATGTATTTTATTTATTTTATTCAATATGATATAGGCCCTACATTAGATTTCGAATGTTTATTATGAACATTGTGACTCTTCGTATGTTGTGTGAAATTACGTTATCGAAGTTTGATGAAATCGCCGTTCTAAATTAATCACTTTCTATAGCTGAAATCATTAGTTGTCCCCATTATTCGTCGATGAAAGTTTCATCCGCTACTACAGCGTCCGGTAAAACAAGTAAATGTTTGTCTGTTGTGGAATTTAAGAAAGAATTCCAATTCGACCACTGGCCGCATCACGTACGAGCGAAGCTATTTGATATAGCGCCGTGGTTAATTTAGCTTGTTTCCATCAAACATTCCGAAACTCGCCCCCCCCCCCCCCCCCCAACACAACGCAACACCGCGCTGTGGACGGTGAGGTTTGTTCTCTGACGGTTTAAGGGGATTTTGGGAATTCAAAATGGCGTAAAACTAAAAACATGGGAAAGTCTATTCTTAAAAGGAAGCTATTGGTTGTTTCACAACCTGCTCAAATCACTTTTATTTGCCGTCCGACGGCCAATGAAAAACCACGTTATTACAATTTTAGTGTTATAAGTGTGTAGACTCGAAATACGGATTTTTTATTTATTTTTAATTGTCAAGAACTTGACCAATTTTACAGCACCTAAATCTGGTAGGTATTATCTATACCGATTTCGTTCCAAGACTAGGAATGTTTTGTGCTGAATACGGTCAAACATTTTCAAGGTTATAATCATAGTTTTTATGTAATAATATGTTGTTATATTTTACAATATTTTAATGTCGAACTCTTAATGTATAGTTACGACTACTACTCCCCATTTTGTGATCTATAACTATCGAGTGTGAATGTACTGTATGACACTGTATGCTCATTTTGTTAAACTAGGCCGCTTCGCGAACGCTTTTTTGAGTCGCGTTGATGGATGAGCTTTTTTGTAAGTTTTGAGTTTGCGTGGGATCTCTTTACTTTTGTTAGTGCTTTTTGAACGCATTGTAGGTGATTGTTGTCAAGTTTCTATGTTAATACCTCAAAAATCTTATATTAAAACCTTTATTCTATGGATTCTCTGCAATCTGATCTCCGACCCAGCGACCACCTGCTCCTGTTTGGGGACTTCAACTTGCCAGACATAGAGCTGGGCACCGGAAGCAAACTCTCGTGTTCTTCGTCCCACCCCTCAAATCTCTCTCTCCAACCTAATTTGCTATTTTGGAATTCTCTCTGAATTCGATCTTCTTCAAAATAACAGATCACCGACCTGTCACGAACACGTGCTCGACCTTGTCCTGTCAAGTAATACCAACCTATAAGTCTAGACGTCAACACAACTGTTTCTCCCATACCAACAGACCACATTCCCCTAGCATGCCAAATACCACTTCCGCAATTCCCTGGGTTCTACAAACCATTGAGTAGAAAGATGTTTAATTGGGCAAAAGCAAATCTGACTGACCTGCGAGAGAGGCTTAACCGTTGCCCATGGGGCATTATTAGCTCAGGTGCAGACGCAAACGAATGATGTGCTCTGTTCTATGACCTACTCTCGGGGGCTATAAACGACGTTGTGCCCGAAGTTAAAGTCAACCCAGCTAAATATCCCCACTGTTATAACGCAGCATTAATTAATTCTCTTCAAGCCAAAACAAGGTCCCACAAAAATGGAAACAATCTAATCTTCAATCAGATTACAAAAAGTACGGTGTTCGGAGGCAAGAGTTCAAGAAACTGCAGCGGTAAACATTTAAAACTCACATGCAAGATCTAAAGGAGTCATTCAACAAGTTGCCGTCACCAAAATCATTCTGGAGCTACATTCACAATTAAACCCGTTCACAACGAATCCCGATACAAGTGTCCAACAACAACGAGACTGCAACGGATACCGTCAAGTCATGTGAACTTTATTCTAATTTTTTTAAATCAGCTTTTCAACGCAAAGAGCAAAATACACCAAGTGAAAAGGTACCTCATTTTGAACTAAGTGGTACCTCAAACCTCTCCACCTTCTTTGTCGTAAAGAAGGATATAATTAAAGTGTAAAAAATTTAAAACCAGGAAAATCTTCGGGCTCCGACAAAATGCCAGTGTCTATTATCAGGGGTGTGTGCTGACGTTCTAGCTGGGCCATTACAAATAATATATAATTGCATTTTTCAGGAAGGCGTCTTCCCGGATTTATGGAAGCATGCAAATATTACACCTGTTTTTTAAAAGTGGCGATAAATCTCAAGTGACTAGCTACAGACCATATCACTACTTCCGATTTTCTCAAAGGTTTTCGAAAAGTTTATTCATCAACATTTACTTCACCATGTTCGACTCCATATACCATCTTCTCAGCACGGATTTATGCCGAAGCGGTTCAACAATTTCTAACCTTGCTTACTTCACGCACAGTATTGGCGAGAATATCAACAACAACAAACAAGTGGATACGGTTTATACGGACTTTTCAAATGCCTTCGATTGCGTAAGTCACCATCTCCTTGTATATAAATTAGAAAAATTGGGCGTTGCTGGCCCCCTATTAAAATTACTTGCAAGCTATTTACATAGTCGACAACAGTCAGTAGTAATCGATGGCATCTCGTCAGATTCAGTGGAAGTCACATCTGGTGTCCCACAGGGATCAATCCTGGGGCCTTTGTTATTTAATATTTACATATGTTACATTCCTTCATGCTTGAAATTTTCATCAATTCTTATGTACGCAGATGACGCTAAGATATTTCTATCCATAACATCTTTAGCGGACTGTATTAAACTACAGTTAGATATCGACGCGCTCGTTGAATGGTGTAGAATCTGGAAGATGAAGCTGAATCCATTGAAGTGCACAATTATTACCTACACCAATAAAGAGAACACAATTGACTTTGCATATAAAATAAAAAAACACGTTTCTGGAAAGGGTAAACACTGTTAAAGACCTAGGTATCCATATAAGTTTCCGACCTAAGTTATAACAAGCACTACGAAGTAATGATGGGTAAGGCCTTCAAAATGTTGGGGTTGTTAAGTGAACATGCAATAGAGACTTTTCAACCCAGACAATTAGACGGCTTTATCTCGCCATGGTTCGTCCCATTGTTGATTACGGTAGCGAGGTGTGGTCACCTTACCACGTTACTAAAATCAGCAATGTTGAGAGACTGCAACAGAGGCTTGTTAAACGGTTATGTTATAAATCATCTGTTATTTACCGCAGGAGAGACTATACTAACTTGTGTAGGGAATACAACATGCCGCCACTGGTGGACAGACGGACAACCTCAGACTTGGTGTTCCTTCATAAAATTGTACAGTGTGAGATTGACAGTCCTGAAACTGTTGGAACTTGTTAGTTTCAACGTTCCAGTTAGACGATCTCGCAACACTAAGCTCTTTTATCCACCCAAGTCAAGAATAATACATTCAAATACTCTCCGTTAGTCAGAATTCAAGAAACCTACAACAGCCTCAATTATTCAAATACTCCTCTAAACTTGGATCTCTTTTCAAGTACACCTTTTAATACCAAACGAAAATGTCGTATCGCACTGAACAGTAAGTAATCTTAGAGCACATATTTGACTGAAACCAATAAATCAATTCACCAAATTACATTTAGAGTCAGTTCTCATGTATTAATTTTTATACTATGCCTACCTACAATTATTGTGTTTAATTGTTTATTGCTAATTAAATTTGTTTCTGAGCCCAGCCAATTTTCAACTTGTTACTATAGTCTTAATTGTACACTATCTTTAGTATAATTCTCAATGTATTATTGTCATTATGTTATTATTTGTTGTTGTAATCAGAACTCTATTCTAGCTTCACTAGATAGATAGGTCTTCAAACGGAAAATTTGTATGTATAGTTTATATAGTGAAGTGAAAACAAGTTAGTAATGTATAATTGTAAAAAATATGTGTTGTAGCATTAATATATTCAAATTATGTAAAGTTTGCTCTATTATATCTAATGTTCTCTGGAATGTAAATTCTGTATTAGATAAATAAAGAATAATAACTTTATCGACTTTTTCTATCAAAAGGCAATACATTACCATTACCTTAATGTCCATGTGAAATGTGTACGTTGTTGCCCCACCCGTTTGGTCAGAATCGGCCCAAATATCACGAAAATATCGTATTAAAAACCCGGGAAAAAATCGTAAAAGTAAGATATTCATGAGAAATATTTCTTCGATTGTACCCAAAAACGTGGCAAGTATAAGTTCAGAGATTTCAAAGGTCCCCTCCAATTTTGATCAAGATCGCATATGCCGTTTGTCCAGTAGAGCGCGAACAAACCGACAGAAAAACAAACAAACAAACAAAAAAAAAAACACCAGAGTAAATGTTTTTTTTTTTTTTTTTTTGGGGGGGGGGGGGGGGTCAGTGAAATTGAAGTCTTCGCTTCGCTCATCCAACAAATTATTAAATCCCGCAATGTGAATTATATTCTCAGTTCAGTTCACAGCTATGCGCACCGATATCACATTTGAAATTGTGTTACAAACTTTTGGTGTAATTTTATTGCGTTTGCTGTAGCCTACCTGTACAAAGCATTATTAGATTTTTGGGATTCAACATTGTGAAGATGGGGGAAGAAGGGCACTTAAAGCTACTTCTCAACATGAAGGGGTTTCAAATAAACTTTATTAATTTTGATGGGGTGGGGTGGGGTGTACATTCTACAGATTCTTGCATGAAGTTTTCAGTTTATTATTGTCATTTGCTTCGTAATAGAATTTCTATAATCAAATGCAGTAGTACATCATAAGAAGCAGTTTGTAATTTCTAAGAGATATATTTATTTCATGATATTGTTATTAATATTCAAGGACAATTTACACCAGCACAAACAGTGCAGTGCAATGTTTTTAAAGCGCAACAAAGGGAGATATTTTGTTAAACGTTATTTAGTCCATGACTGTTTTTTACAATTATAACATATTGATTCTTACTTTTATATAATGGTTATTTCAAGTCAGTTGATTTAAAATTAACAGTTGATTAAATATAATAAAGTAACCCCGACTACAAGTTAAGGATGGATGTGTACCAAGGGGCGCCGAGTTTTCTTAATTCCGAGGGGTGCTGAAATATTTCACTAACATTTTGAATTCTTTCCGTCAGTGATTTTCCAATACGTTTTTGCTGCAAGTTGTCATGATTTCGGTATATTTTATTCAGTGGCGGATAACCCTGATTAATGGGATTTATTTTCAAGATTTTCATATAATTGTATAACGAAAACTATCTACGTATATCTAGGCGGGTGGGGGGAGTGAGCTCAGTTTTACAAAATCAGTGTATGTTTGAAAGATCGGGTTTTCAGCACCCCTTTTCGCCGAAGACGAGAAAATTTGCGGCTTTTCAACTTAAGATTGCCTAAAAACCAGTAAATAATCGACAATTGCGCAATTGGTGATTGAAGTCAAAACAGAATCTCATGGGGGAGGGGGTATGACAATCCCCCACCGTACACCCCCACCCCCTGTATCCACTACTGATTGTTGAATCATATTTTTTACCTATCCACAATTATTTATAATATATTTAAAATTTAAAATCTAAATTCTCGTTTCTGTTCAGGCATGCACGGAAAAGTTATATTTTATCGTTGTAGATTTGTTATTTGCAAAACAAGAAAATGCCACAGGGCAATTTTCACAATTGAGTTACAATCAGATTTACCATCAAACTGCAAGATTTATCAACAATCACTCTATTCTCTAAACTAACTAATCTGTGAACGATTTTGGGAATGTAGATAGCTCAAAACTTTTTATTGTATACTCCTTTTTTTTAATCAGAATATTTGGTGGGGTGCCTCCCCCTGAGCACCCACGGATTCGGCGCCCCTGCAAGTTAACACTGCAATCCTATAGCGAAACTTGGGATGTCCACAGGATCGATTTGGATTCACTATAGAGGCAAACGTGTGTTTTATTCATATCAACATAATAATTTGTTTTCATAATGTGTTTATTTTATTGTTCATTCCATGTTATATAATCATTGGTATTGAAGTAAATACATGCAAAAGAATAACATAGAAATAATATTACCTGTCCTGCTGAAAAAATGTGTATTCAAGCAAAAACACAATCAATTTTAAAACACTCTTGTGCATCGTGCATAGTTATTGCGACTTAAACGCTACTTTGCGATTTTTAGTTGTTTCTACTTAAATTGTTAGTTCATTTAAGTTTTGTTTATTTAATTTGCATTGGTCTATTTTAAAACAGAATTTATCTTTCTTTGGATCAGTGGTTTCCAATTTCCCACCACTTTGCAAAGTCTACACTGTTAAATCTGCCAGGTTTTCATACTTTAAACCCGGTTGAAAAGCTGCTTTCTTATGTTCAAAATTGGTAGAATTTTCCTTATATAATTCTCACGATTTGAAGGATTTATGTAAATTCAAATTGTGTATAAAAACACAAAAAACCCACATTTCCGGGATGTCCCGTATATTTTGTTTCCCAGATTTAATTTGAACATGTTAAATAATTATATCAATGAAAAATTGCAAAAAAAAAAATTTTGGAAATAAAATTAAACTTCGGATTTTAATTCAACTTTGATGTCAATTTGGAATCCAAAATCAGCAGATCATTGAAAAATCTAAAAAACAAAATCCAAAGATTCACCTCCTAATAAGACAAGTTCTGAGATGTTGTAGGCTTTCACGACCCGTAGATGTCTTCTGTATGATCCCTGGGCTGTTTCGTCGTGTCGATGATGAGGCACTGCTCGACGTTTCGCCACCCATGTTGGTGGCTTCTTCAAGAATGATTCTTCTTGAAGAAGCCACCAACATGGGTGGCGAAACGTCGAGCAGTGCCTCATCATCGACACGACGAAACAGCCCAGGGATCATACAGAAGACAAGATAAGTTCTGTTCGGTCTGATGCTAATAGCATTATGCCGTGTGAACGCATGCTAATGTAAGCTCCTCCGCAACACGAAATGTTGGAATCTTAACATTACAACATTTTAGCGATAAATAACTCTTCACTGCTTCAATACCCAAATGTTAGTAATCTGCATTCGGAACTGCTACCCAATTGCATGTTAAATCAGAATTCATGGTCCCGTGTACGAATTTATATGTCCGGTTTGAGAAAATACGTATGTCGATTATTATTGTGTAATTTATTGTGGGTAGTCCTTACAAAAGTTTCAATAATTTAGTATGTTATCGGTACTAAAGTGAGAAATTTTTTTGCGTTATAAAAGCTATTTATCAAGTTCATTATATCATCCACAGAAACTAAGCTTTGCCAGTAGGAATTTGTGGAACTATCTATTTTCAATAAAAAGGTCCTTCAATAAAAAAGGATCGCGTTTCTAGGAAGCTTTCTACCCAAGACTTTGTAGCAAGAAGCACCATCGTAAGATTCTACAATAATATGTGCATTATTGTCTCCCAACAAAATTGGGATCAAAACTATATGTTATACTTCACACTCATGATGTTCTTAGCATCAACATCCAAAAACCTTTATCACCTTTGTAACACAATAATTATTATGACCCGTTTGCAAAACTTTTGCATGGTGCAAGTGCGACAAACTCGAATTTTCTGGATAACGTGTAAACTATATTGGTCTCGCAGTTCTATGGAGTCACTCAAAAGCTTCGCAGACAAAAGGACGCTGATCTTCGCAGTTGCCATCGTGATACAAGTTGTTTTTTACATTCAAATTGATGCAGTTTTCTTTTCGACCTCCATTGGGTTCCTGTGGGCCCCACTCGAGAATGACTCCAAGTTGCGATGTTTTGGCTTCATCAAAAGAGACAGAACTCATTAAAAAATGTTAACCAAACACTTGAAATACACTTCGTACGATAGCTGTGAAATATAATACCCCCCAAATACAAAAATTTGTAAAAAAAAAAAAAACGGCAGCCAAGCTCTCCTTCAAAAGTCTTCGGCCGTGAATGCTGTGAGATATAGAAGTTGAGCCAAGCATTTCATTCTTTCTCTTTAGTTTCGCATTGAAAAGAAGTATAAGATCATTTCTTCAGTTTTTATCTTCACATAAGTATACATCGAAGTAATCTTAGTTGTATTCATACAGATTGATGTGCACCAGTCATCATTTGCGATTTTTTTCCCCCATGAAATATCAAAATTGTCTTTTTAACACAGAAAATACCTTCAAAATTTATTCGTATGAATTTTAATTCTAGTAAATACACTTAAAACAAATCTATAACTTACTGTAACAAGTTGCCTAAAGGTAAAAGTTAATAGTCAAGGTTTGTTTCTGTAGAGACTATTTTACTGTAATGTATAAATTATTATGGTTAACTTTATTTTGTTTTACTATGAATCAGCATTTTGTGTTAATGTCACTGATCCTCCTGACAACCGCCGGATTTGTCAATAAGTTCAAGCTCGAATTATACTCCATTTTCAAGCTTAACTATATTTGAATTGAATTCGTGTTACTCTGCCTTCTTTAAACTTCGAGTGAAACATTTTAAGATTAACATGCGATATAGTGGTGCCAAAGATTTCGTCTTTTATTAATTATTCGTTTTGAAAGAAGGAATTGAAGGTTTTAATATAATTTAAGACGACTTTAAGATCAGTAAACTTGTCGGGTATTGGCATCTATAAATTAGTATATAATTATGTAAGTATAGAAAGTTCTTCTTCTGACATACCGATTATTGAATACCACCATCCTTCTTTAAAAAAGTCATGGATACCAATGTGGAGTGTTTCGTCCAGACCAAGAACCTTGATTGCCTGTAGTTCTTCCTTAGACTCGATGACGAGAAGATGGGCACCTTGGATCTCACAATGAGTGAAAGCATTGAACCAGTTCTTCTTATTGTCATTATTGTAGTACTTGTAAACTCCTACGCCAGAGATATCCGTGTAACCCAAAGGAACTGAAATAACGTTTACACAAATCTTAGTTTTAACCCTTCCAATCTCGTTCTAACTCATGATTTCCAGGAAGGAAAGATTGGCCTTGGATTTACACGGAAAAATGTATTATTTCACTCTTTAAAACAACCAGAACCATCGAAATGTTGCCTAGATTACACAAATGTTGTAAAAAAAACACATGATAAAAATTAGAGTTCTTGATATTTTGAAATATAATGCAAATTAGTTTGAAACTCGATTGATTGAATAAGCCTACTCTTGGTGCGTTGCGTACCTGATGCCTCTTGTGACCCCCCCCCCCCCCCCCCCCCACCTCACTTAGTGAGTTGGGTTATAGTCAAGGGCCTGTAACTGAATATTTATGTAATTACTCAAAACAAGAAAACGATTATTTTAAGAATGGTGCGCATTTCGGTTACCAAAACTATAATAGCATGCTCTGATCTAGAAATTAAAAATAAATACTGCCAAAAGACGTAGAATTATGTACACTGGGTAGCCAGATAAAAAAAATGCCATGCCAGCATTAGACGTGTAACGACCATAACATTTAGCCGACCATACTGTCTCGTTCAAGATGAACTTTCTTACGTGGGAACAGCTGTTCTACGCGGTACGCGACTGATACTACCACAGTCAGTAAGATCCAGATATTATGAAACAACGATAACGAACGAAAATCTAACTCCCTTAGGTGGACAGAGATGTAGAAAACCACGTGAAAATATGCCATTGGTGGATGCCAAATATTTTCAATTATGATCCTCCAGAACCAGTCATCAGAACACAACTGCAGGGCAAACGATGGAAACACCTCGCATTTGATTTCCTAGGCCCACTATCAACCGGTGATTACAGATTTGTAGCAGTTGACTTATATAGTAGATTCTTGGAAAAAATCGAGATCATGAGAAATATTTCAACGAAAAAACTCATTATTGTATACCAGAGGTAAGACATAAATTACTAGCCTTTATCCACTGCCATAATGGATCACAATTAATTTTTAAGTAGCCACAATCCTACTTTGATTAATTGGAAATTCTAATGCAGTCCACCAAACTGCCATGGCAAGAAAAAGTCTAGATAGAACTACAGAACATCATGTTTATAGTCAAAGCGATTAAAGATATAACACACACATGCAATGGATAATTGGATGAGCGTAGCGAGCGAAGCGAAGATTTCATTTCACTACACTGGAGAAAAAAATCCGGAATGTTTTTTTAGTTTCTTTTTTTTGTATTTTTGTGTGTTTGTCCACACGATTCCGGCTAAACCGATACTCCAATTGCGATGAAATTTGATGGAGGCCTTCGAAATCTTTGTCTTTATTTATATATATATTATCTTTATTATTTAATACAAAAAAAGCAATTAGAGCAATTTGTTCCCTTGATCCCACAGAACACTGTAAACCTTTTTTTATACGCCACAAAATCCTTACCATTTCATGTTTATACATTTTCAAATCAATATTAGTAATTAAAAAAAATATACACACCTACTCAGTAAATGCAAATGTCCATGATCATGACACACGTAAAAAAAATCACCTACAGCTAAACTCATATCACACAAAACTTGGACAAGTAAACTCAGACTACTTACATAAATCTCTTTATAACCATCTTCCAGAATCCATCAAAAACATTTCAAGCTATGACCGTTTTCAAACATGAACTCAAACAAATTTTAATTCTAAAAGCCTACTATTATCTTATTGATTACTTAAATGATACACTCACAGAAATTCCTGTTATCACTTGATATTATTGATTAACTATAATAATATAATGAAATGAACCTTATTTTATTACTTTTCAATAATTATTATTATTTACAATGTATTACATATTATGACAATTTCTCATTATATTAGTATTTGTAACATTTTTTTTTTATTTAGCTAAAGGACACATACACTAAAAATTGTGTTGTTGTTACATAAAATGTACAATTTTTCCTAATAAAAAATTGAAAATTGAAAAAAAAAAATTGAAATTGAAATTGACTTATTGATTCCAAGATGTCCTTCATGGATGGATTTCAAAACCTCCTTTCTCATACCTACTGGAATGATGAGTCGGTTGTCTTTCATAAGTAGGTCATGTTGAATCGTCAGGTTTGCTCTTTCCTGAAAGAAAGGTAGACAGTGTGGTATAAGATTGCTTTTGGTTGGCCAGCCCTTTTTGATGTATTCTCTGACCAACTTGCAGGTGTCGTCTGCCTCCTGAGCTTGTTTTATTTCACTCAAGCGCTTGTCAGTGGCCGGCAACTCCTGTACAACATGTCCTACAAAGGCTTCTATCTCCTTCTGGAACGCACATCCTTCTACCGAACTGACACTTACAGGTTCTCTGGATAACGTGTCAGCTGTATACAAGTCCTTTCCAGGTACATGAGATACAGTGAACGAAAATCTCATAAGCCTCAGCCTCATTCGTAGAATTCTTGGTGACAACTCGTGCAATGACTTCTTACCCATGATCGGCACCAAGGGTAGGTGATCAGTTCGAATCTGAAAGTCCTTTCCTAAAAGGAAGTTTTCGAACTTTTCACACGCCCATACATTTCTTAGGGCCTCTTTTTCTATCTGAGCAAATCTCTGTTCTGTTAGAGATAGGGCTCTGGACGCAAAAGCAACAGGACGCCAGACTCCAGTCTTGTCATTTTGTTCCATCACGGCTCCTAATCCGTAAGAGGATGCATCAGTTGTCAGATGAATTGGGTGATTGACATCATAAAACATAAGGGTGGGTGCAGTCGAAAGCTCCGTTTTTATGTGCTGGAACGCCTCATCTTGCAGATGACCCCACACAAAGGCATTTGATTTATTTAACAACTCGCGTATCGGTTGTGTTATGTCATCCAGGTTGGGTACAAATTGGAGCATCTGGTTAACCATGGCCAGTAGCCTACGAACGCCATGAACGTCAGTCGGACTCTTCATTTTGGAGATCGCAACAACCTTGTCTGGATCAGGTCGCAAGCCTCCTTCCCCCACAATGTAGCCAAGGAACTTGAGCTTGGAGACGCTGAATTGACATTTCGGCGCATTCAGGGTGATATGGCCCTCCTCCATTCTCTTGAGTACTTGATGTAAACGCTCGTCATGCTCCTTTTGATCTTTACCGAAGACCAAGACGTCGTCCAAGTGGCAGATAACTCCTTTTAACCCTGCGAGTAGTTCTGACATTTTGCGTTGGTAAACTTCTGGCGCAGAAGTAATGCCAAATGGCATTCGATTAAAACAATATCTTCCTTCTGGGGTAATAAAAGTCGTTAGCTTTGCAGACTTTTGGGCTAATTTAATTTGCCAAAATCCGCTGTTGGCATCGAGTTTTGTGAATATTTTAGCCTCGCCAAGATGTCCCAATGCTTCGTCTATTTTCGGAAGCATGTGTCGCTCTTGCTAGACGCTCTTATTTAAGTGTGTCAAATCCACACATATCCTTACAGAACCATCATTCTTCGGTACCACTACCATACCTGCACACCACGTGGTTGGTTCATCCACCTTGGATATCACCTCGGCTTCTTCCATTCTCTTGAGTTCTTGTTGGACCTTCTTGACGAGAGGAAGTGCCACACGACGCGGAGTAGATATGGAATAGGGTTCAGCATCAGGCTTGAGTTTGATTACGTACTCGCCTTCCATCTGACCTAGCCCTGTAAACAGCTTTGGAAACTTACGCTTGACAGCGTCGACGTTAGTCAAATCTCTATGACGTAGGCCTCCTACCTCTTCGATTTTACCCACCAAGTTGAGGCCTTGAATTGCTGGTCTCCCCAGTAATGGTGTGTTAAGGTTGCGAACAACAAAAATAATTTGGACTGTCTCTTTATCTTGATATTTCAAGGTTGCGTCGAACTGTCCTTTTACCTCGAGCGCAGATTGCCCAGGTCCAATAAGACGCTTGGTTGGGATACTGAGCTGTTGATGGCGGAACTTAGAATGGTACTGACCTTCCGAGATAACTGTAACATCGGCTCCCGTGTCGATCTTGAAACGGACAGGAACATCTTCCACGACGACCGTTGCTACCCAAGGATCACTTCCACGGCTCTCCACTTCTCCGAGAAAAGCTTCCTCCAGCTGGACTTCTCTAACTCGAGGTGGTGTTTGTTTAGATTTTGTGCGGCAATGTTTTTCATAATGTCCGACGATGTTGCAGCCACGACACTTGACGTCACGTGCAGGGCAGTCTTTAAAGGAGTGCATCGGTCGACCACATCGCCTACACTTTCCTTGTTTCTTGGACGTCGTCGCACCCTGGTTTGGGTTGTTTTTGGTTTTTTCCCAGTTAGTTCGAACTGTGTCAACATGTGTACCCTCTTCCAAAGATCGCAGCACTTTTTGCTGGCCTTTGATTTCTTCGCTGCTTCTTGCTTTATCAATAGCCTTTTGAAGAGTCAGATCAGGATCCATCTGTAGTGTTTCTGATAATTTTAAATCACGTAGGCCAACTACTAACCTATCTCTAATTAACTCGTCTTGAAGGGCACCATAACCACAATGTTTCACCAGTGTATACAAAGCAGTTATAAAGGATGCAACAGATTCCCCTTCTTCTTGTATGCGCTTATGAAATTTAGCACGTTCAAATATGACATTTCTCCTTTTGACAAAGTGAGAATCAAATTTGTCCACGACAAGGGAGTAGTCCTGTTCTTGCTCAAGACTGAGTTTGAATGACAGGAGTATATCTTCTGCCTAATATTTAAAATATTTAAAATAATATTAATTATTAAAATAAATATTAAAAATATTATATTAAAATATTTAAAATCAATTTGATATTTCCCACGCATCTCTTGCCGCAAGCAATTATCGATAATGAGTGATGACGTTTTCTCTTGAACTAATATTGTTTTTTGATCTGCCAAACGACAAAAAGATTAATTATTATCCGTTTTGGAATAAATCCCGTGATAACAAGTATAATTTCAGAGTTTTGCTTGAAAAAGTGACCACAACATTAGAAGCTATTGTTTTTTAGCGTCATTGATCAATCAGGCATGAAAGCGATTGAAAGTTAATGTTATAATGCTGTAAGAAGTAGAGATGACTAAAATAGACGTCTACGGATGACTAACATTAGGTGAAAACTTATACATCTATAAGAAATTACTAGAGGATAGTCAAGTATGCAAAATATAATATGGTCAAAGTTTGGAAAACATTTCTAGCCGCCTATTAGCCCATCCATCCATCCATCCATCCATCCATCCCTCCATCCCTCCATCCCTCCATCCATCCATCCATCCATCCATCCATCCATCCATCCATCCATCCATCCATCCATCCATCCATCCATCCATCCATCCATCCATCCATGTAAAACATTGCCTGTTTGAATAAATCAAATCAAAACAAAAATCTTTATTTCACGTCACCACTCCTATTAGACCAGCTCATTTTCGCTGTTACTCACATAAAAATAGTGTTTTTTCGATGTACCTTTGGTCAATAAAGTGAGATGATATTGCTATTCTAACACTGATTGAAATTGTACTTGTAATAAAGCTGTCAAGTTTTTCGCGAATTGTTTTTCATCCTCAGCGTTTCACCTGTTGATTGTATTGTTTCTGATTTCACTTGCGATGTTTGACCAACTGTTGCCTCGCTCCTCTTATGTGACTTTTGTTATACAGATTCCAACACAACAAACGAATGCGAGTTGAATGGAGTTGATTGAGTAATACTCGTGGTTGTGAAGCGCGCGTTCAAAGCGGATTCGTTCCACGATTCGATACGTTGTAACGAGTATCAGCTTGGTTTGACCTACTCACTATAGACGTAACTGAATTCACTTCTTACTGATAGAAGTAGCTCATACATAGCTCGCAAGAATTTCCTTAAGGCGGTCACGGGGTCGAATCCCACCACCGGCAATGCTGATTGAAAATCTGTCCCAAGTTTTCTTTAAGGTAAAATGTAGCTCGTGCATCACTGATTGGGAGGTTGTTGGTTCGACGGTTCGATTGGCGTAGTTTTTTTTTTTAAATATTTTTCTTTTACAAGGATGATAGAACATAATGTTTTGACAACGCGGTGGTTAGTAGACTTTGCTAGCCCCATAGAAAAAATAAAAAAATAAAAAAAAAATAATATATATGCCTATACCTCTACGATAAGAGAAGGCTAGAACAAGCGAAGAACAATATAACGGAAACCATTACCCTCCCTTGTGTACATGTAAGCTTCGTTATGTAAAATCATATTTATTTAATTATAAATAATTTTCTTACAAGGGATATGCTCAACTATATCGACTTAAATAAATATGTTTTCTACTTTGATTGCATATTTTTTTATCACAAGATATTAGTTTTATAAGTGAATTTGTTGACGTGAATTCAATATTGATTGTGTTGTTGTAGAAGCTTTAGTTTGTGCTTCTTATATGAGAGAAACTGCTAACAGAGAGCTTATACTTACGTCAATATTTGTTGTTCTGATTAAAGGTCTTTAATAAAGTGATAAATTGGTCTGGGCTCCCAGATTTCAAGTGGTGTAGCCCTGAGTGGCAACAGGCAACATGAAACAGGCTTAGAAAAGAAAGGTATATGATTGTTTTTCGTATATTGATTATAGGGGGTCTATAGTTACTTTCTCGTGCGAAATAGACGTTTATGATGAGGCGTCTACAAGCAAATGCAGGGGTATAAAACCACTATCAGAATAACATTTCACTAATTTGCCCAAAAAGAGCTTTCGCGAAGCGATCTAGTGTTCATAATATTATGATTGGAAATGATTTAATCTACAGTATTCTTTTTTCGTTGCATGATTATGAATGTAATTGCATATTCTTAGGCCAACGATTTTCCTATATATTATATACCTGGTTGTTATTAGCATTGTGTACGACGGACGAAGACCGAATCACGGGTACGCCACGGTTCTTGCCTAAATGTGCGTTTATCCACATCGTTACAACTTAAGCTAACAACAATGCGTATACTTATACTCAGGAACGTTATCCTAATATTCGTATACATGGATTGTTTTTCCAAATACGGTCTCGTTTGATCAAAAAACACTTAGCAAACATGGAAGTGAACATTTTGTTAGGATTTTAAGACACAATAGAAAATATGCAGTACCCCTGTGTGCCATAAAACCCCAATAACTAACTAATTTCATCCCCCACGGGACTTCGCAGTCCCTTAGTTTTATTGTGGTACAGCATTAACATGGATAGGATAATAGCTCAATAAGCCTGCCGGGACGTTTGAGTCCCACTGCTTCTGAGCACATAGAGCTATCGCACGTTCACATACCATAATATTTACGCCTTGTACAACTTTTTGGATGTCTTAGTGTAAAAGATTGAAAAAAGTAGATTTTTGAAAATAATACATAAAAATTAGAAAAAATAATAAATTAGCCATTTCTTACACTTTTTTAAATTACTAAAGATGCTTGGTCTTGAACTAAAATCTAAAATAAAAATAATGAAAAATGGAAATTGTGGTATATATTCAAAATAAAAAATTTTTATCAAAAAAATATAATACTAAAAAAAAGGTTCATACATAATTTCTTATTGGGTATGATTTTTGTTATGATTGTGATGAATAAGTGAAAAAAATCCACATTTTAATTTTTCTTTAGGTTTAGGGATGAAAGGGTTAAAGAAAAAAAGGACCATGTACGTGAAATGGAAATTTAGTTTTTAACAGACAACATAACAGGGCAAGAAAATGTTGATTATTCTCCTGCGAGTAAACCGAAAAGTACGAAAGTACTGCAGCAAAACAACGTCGTGTTCGAGCCGCGCCCAAGCCCCTTCACCGCTTCAAACCGTAAAAAAGAAACAATAAACGGTTTCACCACAACTACACACTGAACAGCACTCGAACCTATAGCAACCAAAGCAGGCATCGAACCCAGACCGTCTTACACTGCAACTATCCACCACAACCCAAATCAAACTCCATCTCGAATCGATTAGATATTATTCTCTCTCCACCGCCACCCATCAGCGCAACAGAACGTTACGACGATAGCACAGGCGGTGCACAGCGTTCGCGCCGGTTCACATCACCGCTAACCACAAAACTCCAATTCTCCCATTACCTACAAACCGTCACAGGAGTTTTTACTGAAACCAATCTGTATCGGATTGTTTTTCCAGCTGGGTGGTTGTCGCTCGTACCTGTGAATGACTCGCAGCTAGTGAGGCGAGAGCCTAGGTGGCCACAAGGCGGGGGTAACGATATATAAACCCAAGACGCCACGCCTATTTGTCTTTTACTTGCGACACTTCCAACAGATGTCAACTCACAAATGCAGTGGAAATAACTGAGTTTCGTTTTATTTTATTGTGTATTGTTAAGTTGTTGGCAGGGTCGAAGGAGATGGCTGCTAATATGACTCTTCTTCATGGAATTGGCTTTAAGGTAAGGAATATTGGTGATGTTTATACCGTTGTTTTGTTGTAAACACTTTACAAGCTACAGTGCAGAATATAAACATTTAAGAAAAATGCTATGCATTGAAATATTTATTACATAACAAAAGACATCATTGAGTATAGAACAAAAGTTATAAAGTGCATAAAGTTGACTTGATTTCTTTAAATTCTATTTTTGCTGAAAATATGAAATTATTTTTGGACATTCAAGGAATAAAAACCTATAATTTATATTTGATAATAATATATGCAGCTCATTAAAAACATTGTGAACACTCAGACTTGAAGCTAAAAAAAATCCAATGCAACGTGTATTTTTTGTTGCTTTGTAATGCATATCTGCTGTCAGTAAAAGTTTAATTCATTATTGCTTAGCGCCTACATTTGTGTTTAAACTTTTAACATCATGGATAATCGTTGCATACATATTAATTTTATAACATTAACATTTTATAGTTTATTCTTTTTTTTCTTTTAGCAACTTTCACAAATAAAACATGAGTGATAAGATTGACAATTTTACCGACAGAGTGCTTTCTATTAGTCTACCGAAGTCACACGACTATATCAAAGGATATCTTATAACATAGGTATACATAGTAAAACATAAGTATAGTAAGGTAGTTTTAAAGTATTTGTAGACATTACTAGGTTATTTTAGTAATTAATATTATACTAACAATTGTGCTTTTTATCGTTAGTGTAAAACGAATTTCACCTTTCTCCTGAAGTTTCTCTTATTGTGGTATTTACCGCATTGACAGTTATTTTTGTTACACAATCATGTTCAATCGAAAGTTGTTTGTTTTGCTTTTATTACTACAAACCCATAATTATTAAATTACTATTCAATTGTTTGTGTGAACGCGTCGTTAATTGAAAAGGGTATAATGTTTACAGAACAAACACATATTACACCAAGATGTTTCCTTATAATGGTGATAAGTTATTCCTCCATATCATGCATGTAAGTAAAAGGGCGTGTTGCAAAACTATTATTCCACCACCCCCCACCCCCCCAGTTAGCATCGGCTCCCTGCCTTGTTCATATGGGCCCGGATCCACAAATGGAGTAAGACTAAAACGAGTTAATGTGTTTTGACCCTTTATTCGGAGTAAAAATTTTATTCCTTATAATGGCAAAGGTTACATAACCAGCGGCGTCGGAGCCGGGGGGGCAGGGGGGTACCTTTCCCCCCTGAGCTTACAGAGGGGGGGGGGCGAAAGTATCTTCTAGCCCCCCCCCCCTAGAAAAATGATAAATTAACCAAAATAAGTGCGTTTTTCGTTTTGATTCATCTATTATCTTTTTTTTTTCGTTCATCAAAGCCCCTTAACTACTTCTAAAACACATAAAAACCACTTCAAAAAACGTATTTAAAAAAAAATGCCAGCGGCGCTATTGTGGGTGTATCAAATACAATTACAAACATTGAAGGGTAACTAGCTTCGCACTTTCTTATAAATATAGAAAGTATTTCAGAGATATCAGTCAGATATTGTATATTATTTTTTGAGTTTGGATGTATCCGTAGACGGTGGATGTCTCTTGGCACAACCCCCCCCCCCCCTCCCCACAAACAAGCACAAATCTCGAGAAAGAGGAAACTGCTAAAACGTGTTACAAGGGAGAATCGTTCTCAAATAAGATCATCTGCTAATACTTCATAAGAAGATAGCCAGCGTGATAGATAAAGAGATAGACCACCAAATCTGTACTTCTAAAGTTGTACAAAACAAGTGATCGTCGCAAAGTGTTTGGTACTTTTCACCGCTTAAAGCTACCAATATTCAAGGTAGTGGCGCCTTGCATCCGGGGGGGGGGGGCTTGAGCGCCCCTCCCCCATCCCGAAATCCCAGCTTGAATGTTATATTCTTATAAAATCATCTGGGTTTACGCAAAAAAATTAATTCATCTATTATCTTTTCTTTTTTCGTTCAGCTATGCCCCTTAACTGCTTCTAAAACACATAAAAACCACTTCAAATATACGTATTTAAAAAAAAAATGACTGCGGCGCTATTGTGGGGGGCACCCCATCCATTGCGTTGTTCGTCCAAGCCCCCCCCCCGAAATATATTTCAGTACACGCCACTGACTCAAGGACATTAGTTGCATATTATATAACCATGTCCATATGTAACTATAACTATGTATTGAAGCATGTACTTTTCCTGGTTAAGTTCGCCCCCCCCTGGAAAAATAGACTTCCGACGCGCCTGTACGTAACTTCCTTTGTGTGGATACCAAAATGGGAAAGTATGACTTACTTCTAAAATGAACTTCGTTTTTGATAAACTCCTCTTTGTGGATCCGGGTCCAGGGGCCACATTCCTGTGCCAATTTAAACCTTAACTCCCAACCCCAGGGTTAGATTGTAACACTGCACTAACCCTCGCGGATAAACTGTATTCCAGTACCGGTACTACAAAGTTGGAACACACACGTCACTTTACTTGTACTACACTTCACTTGTACTGGAAACTGGAATACAGTTGTATCCAAGGGTTAGGGCAGGACTACAATCTAACCCCATGGTTAAGAGTTAAGGACTAGAGTTTAAAATAGTTACAGGAATCCGATTCCAGCATGTCTACGGTAAAGTGTAAGAAATGTCAACAAATATTTTTAAGGGAGAAATAAATTGCATTGAATGTAGACTGGATGAATGTAGCCATCAAGTCGTCACGTGTTTGTTACCTTTAACCGCGCACGTACGACGGTACTTAATTCAAGCTCGCCATTTCTAATTTATCACGAATTTATCTTATTCGTATCATCTAACAGAGTTTGTCACTTGGTGACTTTGCTGTAGATCGTAACAGTAACCAATACCGCATGCATGCACCTTCTAATTGATAGATTTCTAAACAAATTCATTTAAGATAATGAAGGATAATCTGATGCTCAACCGCAACTGTCAAAAGATATGGATGAAGTTTTTGACATCAGGTTTTATGCCTCTCAAGATCTAGTTGTGTTCACGGTTCCTCCACATATTAGACGTAAGTCAAGCACACGATCCTCCCTGCCGCCCCTCCCGTTGTGAATCCATTGTCCGTCATTGGCTTACGTAATCTCCTGTCAGTGAATATTAGTCTGATAACGGCAGTCGACATTTCAGGCCAATTAATCAATGTATCTCGAAACCAAACTTAAACATAATTTTAAGCAACACGTGACTAAATGAAATCAACATATTAATGTATCAAAGACCCCCAGACGCCCTACATGTTGACGTAATAGGAGAACTACGGCTGTCCCTAAATGTAATCGAGGAGCCACATTTCTAATGCAGGATGCTTGCCTGTCCCTTCGTTATAATGAGGTAAACAAGGTGTTCAATGTGAAGCTAAAGTTTTGCTCTCTTCTCCACAGGTTCTCCTAGTCGTTGCCCTGGCAACAGCTGTGACGTCACGCCAATACAAGGTCCGTGACGACGACGAGGGCTCAGAGGGTAAAGAGTACGGCGACTACTACGGCGACGAGGCCAAGGCCGCCGACCAGGAAGACGCCAAAGCTTCGGCTGGTTTCGTCGAGCCGATCGACTTTTCTTCGTTCTTCACCTCCGGCTTCGGGAACTCACCTTCCGGTTCGAGTAAGATCGACAGTTTCTTCAAACCTCAGGGCACGGAACTGAATCCGTTCGCCCTCGGCTCTGGCCTGGGTATCGGCGGTAGCGCCTTCCCCGCAGAGCTCCAGGCGAGCGCCACGACCAACAACGGTTCGGGATTCATCAGTCCCTCCGTCAAGTTTCAGTCCCTGTTCGACTCAGATTCGGCGGCGACCGTCGGATTCCGTCCTCAGGACTTTCTAAAACGCTCCTCCGACAGCGACGATGACGACGACGAAGACGGTATCACCGAGGAAACAGCCCCGTCCGATTTCTTCTCCCCATCTTTCGCTAACGTCGATGACGACTTCGCATCTTCTCTAGGTGGTCCAACCACTCAAGAGTACAGACCGACCGTTATCCCCACGAAGGCGTACCCTACGTCGACCCACATTTCAAACAAACAGTCCGACAAGCTAACTCAAGGTGGCAAGTCCAGCTACCCAGCGCCAACAAAGTACCCAAGCCAAACACAATACGGAAGTCCCACCCCGGCCTCTCTGCAATATTATGGAAGTACACAGACCGCCAGACCCCAAACCACATACCGTACCTCTACAAAACCCAGCTCAGCTCTCCCCTACAATGGCTACCCCACCAAGTCGGCGTCCACGTACAACCCATCAGGACCCTACGTGTCTAAGCCCGGATACAAAACAGCCGGAGCTGACAAAGCTCAATATAAAACATACCCTGCACCCAGCTACGGTTCCAAGTCAGTGTACCCAAAGAAGGCATCAGAGTTCCATCCCAGTAAGGTTGGACATCGCCCAACGCAATCCAGTTTCCGTCCCACTCCAGCTCAAACTAAGCTCTCTCCCCTCTATCATTTGTCTGCTTCGGTACCTAAAGAGGGACAGGCACGCTACGTAGCCCCTCAGGATTACTTCAAGTTTGGCCCAAGTGAGGAAGAGGCAGAGTCCAAAGCGGCGTATTCTACCCCTAGCTCCGACTTTTCACCATATGTTACGTCCAGCTCCGACAAGCAATACTTCGTCCCAACGTCTAGTCCGTATGCCCCTAGTGAGTACGGAAAGGAAGATGACTATCATGATGCCGAGCCGGCTGAAAAGGAAGAAATCAAAATAAACCCCGCGGAAGACAAGAAGAATTGCAGGCGAATTGAGAAGAAATTGAACAAAGAGGCGTTCACATCAGGACGATTCCGTCGTGACGCGATGACGTGTTACTTGTGTGATAACCCCAAGACCGGAGGCACCTTCGAGAAGTGTCAGTACGACTCCTCCCCGGACGGATCCGCGCAGGACTACTTCCGAGGTCACGCGTCCAGCTACTCCGACAAGCTAGCCAAGCCCAGGAACATCCGTCTTCGCAGGGATGTGGAGGACACGATCAAGTTTGATAATGTCTATTCCGATGCGCAGCCTCTCGTGAGGGTTGCCCGTCAGCAGCCTTCTTACGCTAAGAGCTACGAGGATTACATCTCCAGCTATGCCAGACCGAGCAAAAAGAACTACCAATACGAACCCGAACATTACACTCCTCATGGATCCGACGACGACAAAGCTGACTACAAGACATCGCCGACGACAAATGCCGATCAAAACTGTAAAACAGTCGTGAAGGGTACGTCCACGTGTTCGGTTTGCAAGAACCCAAAGACTGGTGGCGAATCTGAGCAATGTTCCTACGCGACGAGCCCTAAGGAGAACAACTACTTCGTCGCTAGGCAGTCCTCGTTCAACTCTAAGAAACCACGCAAGGGTGACAGAAGACAGTCCCGTCAGGAGCCGCACTCGGCAAACTACGGCACCAACGACGGACCCAATGAGGGGTATTACTCGAGGAAGTCAATCGCTCCTTACGATCACTCTGGTGAGGTATCCGCAGCCGTCACGAAAAAGGGAAGCTACAAGGGACCCTTGGACATCAGCCCTTCACGTTACAACAACCGTAGAAGTGATGACCCCGCCCCGCAGCAATACAACGAAAAGAACGCGGAACCCTCCAAACAATACAACAGCGACGATGATGAGGGAAGCTACGGCTCTAGTACACAGGAGTACAACAATGACGAAGAACAGGAGCCAAAGCAACGTAGTTCCCAATACGGGAATTATGAAGGCCAACAAAACCAACATGCAGATCGTAGGAGCGACGACTCAAACCCGGAACAGAAGAATCTAAATTCCCAATACAAAGACTATGATCGTCAGCAAACCCAGGAAGCAGATCGTAGAAGCGACGACGAGAATGTGGACCTGAAGAAGTATTACGATTCTTCGAGGAGTTATGACGATTATTTCAAGGCCGTGTTCCCCGAACTTGCCGGTCAGGAGAGCAAGAATTCGAGGAGCGATGAAGAGTCCGAGTCAGATGACTACGAGGATGCTTCTCAAAGTAAACAGGTGGAGAAACCTGCTGCCGAAACCGACGCCGTCGACTATTACAAGTCTGTTCCCAACTATTATTATCCCGATGTTGAACAGAAGAAGGATCTGGAGAAGGTGCTGGGAGAGTTTAGTCAGAAGGATCGTTCATCGTGCAAGAAGGTCGTCCGTGACAAGATGACGTGTTATCAGTGCGTCGACAAGAAGGGGATGCAGCATGAGGAGTGTATGTTCGTCGCTGCATCGGAGCCCAAGAGCCAACACCTCGCTTACCACGAGCTCAAAGAATTCAGGTTAGTTCCAGACAAGAGTTCAAACACAACCACACAAGATAGCGATAGTGCACACTCCACAGACACTCAACAGACGGCCACGGCCACCTTGACCACCACACCCGAACCATCCACTACTCTTAAATCCAAAACTGACGTGACAAGGAGACGTAGAGTGAGGACAACGACGACAGTAAGACCTCTTGCAAAGACTACCGCTCAAACAGATAGGGCGCCACGTCGGACTTCTCGGTACGCGAAGTCGTTGACGATCACTGTGAAGACCCCCGCGTCGACGTCCATCCCGCGCGGACGAGCTCTCACCACGAGCCCTCCCGATGACGTCAAGACCTCCGCGTCAGAGCGGCGAGAGGCGCGCGCAGAACCGGAAGACGATGAAGAAGACGAGAGGCGGCCGGAAGAGGAGGAGAGGAAGGAGGGCGAGTTCGAGGTGGACCGAGAGGGTCTCTACAGCGCGGAGACGCGGGAGGTGTTTGACCCCGTGCTCAAGATCTACCTGCCCGAGTACATGTTGACCAGGAGTGAGAACGAGGAGATCTTTGACGAGGTCATGAAGAGCGGACGATGAGGTGCTATCAAACTAGAAACACACTTGACATCCACTGACGACAAGTAGGTGACAAGACTTCTCCATGGCCCCAACCCCATGTGTCTTCTACCATTGTAGCTCCATTTCAGTTTCGAATTACTTAAAATAACTGGTTAATTAATTCAAACAAACTAAATTTCTCTTTGGAAGCTTGTCCATGGACGATTAGATAACGCTCTCAGATTAAACTTTTTAATTTATCTATAAATTATATTAAATGATTAAATTCATAATTCTGAGAATATAAACGCAGCATGGCTGGTCGTCTACCGCGCTGTACCGCCGATTAATGCAATAAGGGTAGTATATTCTCGTCCTGACCAATCACGTACGCTCATACCGGCGCTCTGTGGTCACGCTTCACGTTAGGCAGAAAATGTACTACCCGACTACCATGTTTTCGACTGTAGAACGCGTTAGACAAGCAGTCACTGGCCCTGGAACTCCAACCACACTTAACTCAATGATTATTCTACAGTAGAAGACAGCCAAAGAAGTCCTAGGTATAAACGAACCACTACAAAGCCCAGACCAGACGGACCCCACTCGCCCTTTTAATGTCCGGGTATGATAATGTTTTCCGACATTATAACCACACACACTCTTAAAGATTAAAAACATTATTACATGCGTCAAAGTACAAAGTTAGATTAGGAGTCGCTAGTGAACTGCCCTACTATCAGAATTCACACGTGGAATTTATTGAGCGAGAGTTAATTATGTCGACACTTGGTGAGATTATCTGAGCACAGACCTTCTATGTTGTCCATGGGGTGGGTTCATTTGCCGTGGCTAAAAGTGGAGAAGAGTGGGGGTAGACGCGGAGAAATGTTTCTCCCCACTTGGTCTGGAGAAGAGTGGGGGTAGACGCGGGGAAATGTTTCTCCCCACTTGGTCCTATATCTTCAAGCATGCTTCAAGTATAGTAAGTTAAAAACTTTTTCCAATTATGGAGTAAAATCTGACTGCAAAAAGGAGAACTAGAAGCTAGATGGAGCTGTCACCTGTAGTCTTTATTATGCAATGCACGAAGCACACGAACAAAGGAACGAGAAATGTTAGAAATTGAATCATGTCGCGCAATTAGACCGGTACAGTCACGCAGCTCCGAGTGGTGGACACAAAAGATATGCAACATCCGCCATCTTGGGGCGTTTACATCGCACGTTGCGTCATGCATAAAGAACAAATCAATTTCCTTACAATCTGTCGTTTCGATTTATCTCAATCTAAGTTCTAAGGCAATCAGTGTGACGGCGTTGTGACAATCAGTTGGGAATACAACGATAAAGTCCAAAGTTAGAGGTAGACTTCCAATCACTGACGTCATCGCAGTGCCAGAAAAGACTAGTTCATGGTATTCTGGCGTCATTTGAGCTTTTACATTGTTATTTCAATCTGCATAGTGGTTTATTCATAACTTTGCATTAATTTCCTGAGTGGGTGTGTTGTGTAGTTTAATTACTATTTTGTGTAATATTTGATTTGTCGTTAAAAATCACTGTAAAAATTAACAAAATACAAGAAAATAAAATAATAATAAATATATATAATATATATATTATTAATGATATTTAAAAGACAAGGACTTTGGTAAAACTGTCAAAATATCATTAACAGTGCAGAACCTGGCGTCACAAGGTTCAATGCTGTACTAATGATACATATATTAAGCTGTCACTTGCGACTAAAAGTTGGTCACAGTTGCAAGCGTGTATTTTTAAAAAGCGGTGTTGCTTTGCGAACCTGATTGTGACTCCAACCTCGTCAGACCAGGCATCGTTGAAAATATTTATCGTAGAAATCAAGGAAACGTTAGAGTGTTTCTCGAACTTTAAAATCTTCTGTTATTCCCAAGACTTGTTTTATCTATAATTGGGCCGCAAAACTACAACAATCTTAATATTAATATAATCATTGTGTATCATCATAAATATTTTTTAATTTCTTCTAAAGTACTAACATTATATTAAAATTTAAAATAATAAATATTTATTAATGGATTTAAAACCAAATTTGAAAATTTTCAAGTATATCTGTTATCATTATTAACATTTGCTAAAAAGTATCATGCTTTACTCAATGATTAAATTATTATTTAAACAATCAAATCAGCTGCGCTTATAATTTTTAATCATTTCAATGTTATTAATTTAATAAACCAGTTTTTTCTTAAACCGGGATTTTGACCTGGCTGAAAGTGTTAAAGATTTATTTTAATTAGCTTAGAATCAAGGAAAATATATTTCAGGAAGTGACTTCTCACGAACTTGAAAAATCTTCTGTTATCTCCAAAGACTTTTCGTGTGTGCATATATATTGTTCCCACACACATGCACAATCTTAATGTTTCATATACGCCACTCACAATCTGTTACCATCATTAACATGAATCGTTGTATTTATATGATGCAATACGTAATTCTACTCATAGCTTGCAAGCTCAAGAAAGACCCATTCTTTTTCGGGAATTTACTGCCAATCTGAAGAATATTTTTTTTCCCAAGCTAATCGTATTATTATACAACATTTAAAATGATGCTTCTTTGTAACGATATTAATTTTATTCTTTATTTTTAATTAAATATTGCACCAGTTATATTTTTAATTTAATGCATTAATTTTGTGTTCACAAATCTATTTGCACAAAAACAAAGCGTACTTTTTCTATAAACGCCGAATATTCTTTGTGCTAATATGTTCTGTGATATCAAGTTCCTTATTTTTCATGCAGTACACTCTTTCTGTAACTTTTTATTTATTTTAGAAAAGAATTGAGAGATTGCTAGAAAATTTGCAAATGTTAATTGGACATATTGTCTAGGATATTACAAATTGTACAATCATAATAAATAAATTTTTGTGGTGTAACGTCTTTCTGAGCTAAACGTTCCTTTCGAATTTCTTTTTCAAAATCGAGACAAAATATGAATCTAATTTCCAATATAAGACACAATAAGATCATTATGTTCATTTTAAATAACAAATGCACGTCATAACCCTAAATGCTTCAATCAAATTTTGTCATGAATCAAATCATGTACCATCCCATTTATTTTGTTCACAAACAAAAATTATTCTCTAATATTTATCTTAGCCATTATAATTTTTTTTTCGTTGCTCAGTAGCTTTCACAAGGAATTTAAAACAATCCGCAAAGCGAACGAAATTAATATTTTAGAGTGGATGGTGTGGTTAAGAAATTACAAATATGTGTCACCTATTAAACTCACACGAGACATTAATGTTGTTATTTCACAAAATGTGTTTCTGAACAAGCTTCACTCTGTTGTAAATTACAGAACCAAATGTGTATTTGTTCCTTGCGTTATATAGTTATTTACAAGTTACCTATGTATATATGGATATTATTATGTTGAATAAAAATGAAAATTATTACAATTTCTGTTTTGTTTGTGTTGTTACATTTGTTGTTGATATGACATATTCTCACCAAAATATATCTCATGTTGTAGCAATTTCTCACAAATTAATTCTGGGCTTTGTAAAGCCACCTCGTATGTCTTTTTCAGAACCCAGTCTGGCATGTCAATACACTACATTATTCATTCTTATGTTGCATTGTATTTGAAGAGTTAATTTCATTTCAAACAGTTTAGTCGGTATTTTGTTTTAATAATTTGAAGATGGGTTGACGTTGTTTATGTTACTAATTAGAGACCTTTTATCTGTTTAGGACTTATATTAAATTATATATTATTCACAACACTATAACATTGACAAATACATTACATTATTGACTGAAATAGGGCGAAGTGTTTTTGTCTTACAGTTTTCCAGCAACTCACCACACTCATTTAACTTATTCATACGTAACGACTATATTTACATAATTAATTACTTAAAGAGAGCCTAGGACATGCGTTTTAGCCAAATTGCTGTTCGCTCGGCCGACTGACCCCACAGGTGTCTGAAATTTTAACATATGTCACGAATGTGGAAATATAGGGCTCTGCAGTAACCATTTCCAAATTTTGGTTTTAAAATAATTTATAAAAAATAAAATAGTTTTCATGAATTTTGATTGATTTTAAATTAACTTTATTCGTGATTGTTTTCTGGCTGATTATGACAATTTTTTTTAAATGTATGATCGCAGGGCTGTCCATGTATGCTTTATTGACAACTTTGCCAAGTTTCATATACGTCGGATGCATCTTGGCCGAGCGAATGTTAAAATCATGATATCCTTCGATTTTGGTGGTCGGGAAACTGAAATATTGCCGTAGGTGTACATGATAATGTTAAATACTATCCAGAAATGTTTGAACCTGGGTCTCACGCAATTGCCTGGTGAGAGATCAGATACATTTAGATCTATAATGCACCAACAATTCAGAATTGGACTCGGTGGTCCAGCTGGATATGGCCCCTTACTTGAAGGGGGCAAATATGCATGGGTCACATCACTGTAGGGTTGGATTTGGTAATGATTCCATTGCATTAAGAGTATTCCTTGATTACACATTTAACAAAAAAATAACATGTTGTTTTTTAAATTCACTACCAATAAACGTTATTTAAGAGAAAAATAAAAAAATAAACTTTTGTGAGAACAGGTATTTATGAATAATCATAAATAATTATAATTATCATTTGTAAAATAATTTAATCTCGTGTACAAACTACAAAATTACATTCAAATTATTAGTATATCAATATTTTATTTTTTATTTTTTTTTTGTTTACATCTACACTCTTACATTGTTATGGTATTATTCAACCACATAGCTGTGGTTGTTTTTGTCAAAGGTTTGTTTTACGTCAGAAGAAATGTGACTACTTTTCTAAATAGGTACCTAATTAATTTTTTTTTTTACACACAAGAACAGACTATAAAATATTGTAATATAAAGTTGTGAATATCAGTTATTTTTGTCGTTCTATTTTCTATATTACCTTTATGGAACAAAGAAAAAAAGTCTAAAAATTAACTTTAAATATTTGCAATCCAAAGACGGTTTGTACACGTTTTAAATTTACCTCGCTTAGTGAAAACTTAACGTTTAATAGATAACGGTCTACATTGTAAATCCACGGTTATAACCGCTTTACAAGACGAATTTAAAACATTGCATACGCTTTTAGAAACTGTCGGAACACAAGAATCTAATTATAATTACTAAGAATAGTCTAATACTAAGTATTTAAAACTTTAAGTTTCTTGTAAAAATATGTCCGTGTTCGTTCAATAGTTTGCTTCTCCATTTTGTTCTGGGAAACTTGAAATGGAGTTGTTGGATGGATTTGTTTTAATAGACTAAATTAGTGTGACGTCATTCCATGGCCGGGGCGACCATGGAACACACACTCACACTCAGTAATCTTGATTCACTACAACGGTTCCAGAATAGAACCTTGCGAATGCTGTCCTTCGTCCCGCACGAAACTCCCATCCACCTTTTCCACGAAGACCTAGAAATGGCATCAATAGCCGAGCACCTCCGTGATGTCTCCCGAACATTCTACAACGACCTACCAGACAGAAGAAATGCGACCACCCAGGCGCAGACACAGTTTCTTCCGAGCCCAAACGACAAATATATTAGACCTATATCAGCAATCAGAACACCTCTCACCATACCACCTCGTCATCTCAACCGAAAGCGGCCCCCGATGTTCCAAGGAGGTCTTCCACCGCCCGCCAAGAAGAGACGGGAATAACAAAACCGTTCCTACTGTAAACTTATTTTTGTCCCCACCCACATCATACTGTACAATTATCTGGCGGATGATCCGCTTTTCCCCAAATTAACCCCCCATTTCCAATCATACAGTCTGGAAAATCCACGACTTCGCGTTCTCATCATCAGGCACCCCCATCAAACTGTAATTTATGGCCACCAGAGGCTGGTATTTACATTGTAACTCACGGACAAAGCGTTCCGATGAGACGAAGATAGATAGGGTAGCAACGCAAAGTTTTCCCTCGAAACACAATTTCGATTCCAATAGAAACCAATGGGTAGTATTTTCGACGAAGTCTCTAGAATGATTGAATGTTTTCTTTACATTATGAAAAAAATAGGCCTAGTTTATACGTGTACATTTTTAGAAACATTTTAACATTTATTTAAATAAATAAATTCTTATTCAGAGTGTACCCACTCAGTCATTTATTTTTATTTATTTAACATTTATTTCCAAGAATGAGAGTAAATTTAAAATCAAATCATAGGACTAAAAATACAATCTTATATATCAAAGCTTGTCATTTTGTGTTATTGTGTTCAAGCTTTGAACCAACGAAGTATTGCTGTATTTGGGTACATCAGGCGCCAAAAATTGTGCATCCAACTTCTTTGCTGTAGGTGGCCCCTGCTAAACGTACTAGACTCTGTTTCGGGATGTCACGGGTTCGAATCTCGTCACTGGCGATCCTGACTGAAAAATTGTTACAATGTTTTCTTAATAATAATGTATTTTTTTATTGACAACAGGTCCGGAGACCCACAAGTACGATATAATAGACAAATAACTACAACGATTTAAGCATTAATTATAGAATGACTTAAGTACACAAAATTAAATTAAAATTAAAATTAAATTTGTTGACACAAATTAATATAGACATGAAATAAATAACAGTACACAGTATAGAGAATCTGTAAATAATAAAATAGGACTATCGTGGTTTGTAAAATATATATCAAAAACAACATTTCATTATGGTATAAAGAAAATAACTATGATATTTGAATGCCTAAGTATTGATTGATCATAGGACCATAGTTCTAACAAAACAAAAAGAAAAGAAGTGAAAAAAAGAAAGAAAATGTAATCCTAAAACGACATTCACGTTACCTACTTTTGATTATATTATGAATGTTTGTGGTTTTCGAACAAAGATACGATGTTCGAGTTGTATGCGTGTGTGTGTCATGCGTTAAAAAGAATTCAAGCGATTGAGTACCCTAAACTAGGAAAACGCTTAAGTATTGTATTGTTGGATGAGCGTAAATGGTGCATTGAGCTGCCATGTGTTATGCGAAAACATTATAACTAAGTCGGATTTTTTATAAATTAAATTAAATACAAAATTATCTTTATCTTTTTATTTTTTTATTAATCGTAGTTTTAAAAAAATAAAAAAATAATAAAATTGTGATTTTCATAAGAAATAATTATTCTATTGTGCTTAAATTTTACACGAATATATTAATTCATAAAATTAAGGTTCTGTGAAAAAATCATTACAATAGGATAAAGCATGTAGGTATGTAATATGAGTCGAAGAATGTTTAAAAAATTTTAAAAATCGTAAAATTGCGATTTTCATTAGAAATAATTTTTTGATTGTGCTCAAATTTCACACGAATATATTAATTCATAAAATTAAGGTTCTGTGAAAAAATAATAACAATCGGATAAAGCATGCAGGTGTTACAAGTCCAAGAATTGTTTTAAAAATCGAAAAAAATCGTAAAATTGCGATTTTACTGAGAAATGATTTTTCGATTGCGCTAAAAAACGTGGCAGTTCTAAGTTCAGAGATTTCTAAGGCCTCCATAAAATTTCATTGCAATTGGAGTATCGGTATAGCCGGAATCGTGTTAACAAACAGACAAAAAGAAAAAAAAAAAAAAAAGAAAAAAAAGAAGAAAAAAACGTTACGGATTTTTTTCTCCAGTGTAGTGGAATGGAATATTCGCTTCACTCGCTTCGCTCGCTACGCTCGCTACGCTCATCAACAACCCTTGGATATTCCCTTCACAATCCTTCTACCTCTTATACATACCAAAAAAGGGACCTTTAAAAAGGCTTGAAATTCTGCCTCTCTGAGTAAGTAACTGCAAGAAATAAGACTTATGCTACAATTATTTGACTTTAAAAAATAAATATAGGTATCAGTAGATGCAAAGATTTTTTCCTGTGTATTGTGATTATTTTATTCCGACTTGTATGACGTAATATTTCATTATTAAGATTAAAAAAGATTTACATACATGACTGTGGAAAACGTAGAAAATCAGTACAACAAACCAATTCTACTAAACTTTCAACATGGTTACAACAATAGTTAAAGTACAAAATACAATATTCAATTTTATTTTATTATACGAATAATAGACCCACACATAACAAAAACTTGTAAAAATACAGCCAAACCTTACACACTCAAAAGTAATGAGATCTAAAAAAAAGGGCCAAGCTCATCTACCCTTCCACATTTGCGCATTCTTAATTCATAAACGTACAGTGTCCCGTAACAACATCCTTGAAAAGCTTGGCGAAATAGAATTTGCAACTTTTAATTTAAACGTAATAGTTCATCCAAATTCTTTTTTTCTAATTAATTTTAACGTAATGGTCATGCAAATTCTATTTTGCCAAGCTTTTCAAGGATGTTGTTACGGGACACTGTACGTTTATGAATTAAGAATGCGCAAATGTGGAAGGGTAGATGAGCTTGGCCCTTTTTTTAGATCTCATTTCTTTTGAGTGTGTAAGGTTTGGCTGTATTTTTTCAAGTTTTTGTTATGTGTGGGATCTCATTACTTTTTCAAGTTCCATTGCAAAATTATTTGTTAAAATATAATAAAATTATCAAAGTCGATTTAATTGCTATGGTTTTACCAATTATAACAATAGAATGAAAAAATATAGTGGTCCAAAGACTTGCTTTTTGTTAACAATGTAGGCGATTATTGTCACGTAACTGTAGTTACTTGTTGATTGTATGCCTGTATAAGGCTTATTTTAAAACCTTTATTTGGAAGCCTTCCAGCAATTTTTTTAAACTTTTTATTTCAAAGGGAATTACATCACTATTACCTTAATGTCCATGTAAAATATGAACGCTGTAGCTCCACCCGTTTGGTCAGAATCGCATGGGCAATTGAAACTGACGAATTAGATAGTAGTAGCCAGTAGTAGCCAGTAGTAACTAACGTCCTTAAAGTGATTTTGAGCATGTTTCAAGTCATATTTTCACCAAGAAGGAATGCTCGTACCCCAACCAAATTTGGCATGTGTTGTCGGGTACCGAAATCCCCTTGATTTTGATAGTTTTTAAGTTCACATCACGTTTCATGATGGCTGGGTGACACCTCGAAATCACCCCAACTCTGCTTGCTGTATAAGGGTCCTGAGTGTGTAGCGCACCGCGGCTTATCTGCGGCGCCCTAACGGGCACCTAGATACGAATGGTGACAATATGATGATACAAAATTTTCATAAATAAATCACACACACACAATAATAAAACAATTAAACATAAGCTGCGGAAATAAGGCGTACCTCTAATTGATTGATCCATGCCATCTCTCTAATGTCTGAGATGTGAGACAAAGAATTGATGTTAACAAGGCTGATACTTATTAGCAAAATAATTTAAATTGAAGAAATTGCGATACCCTGTTAAAAGTGGCAAAAAAAAACACATTGTGATTCACTGACTTAATTGTGAGTTACTTGCCAACTATAGAGCTGAGTATATTAACTATTTTCTCATAATTATTTAGTATTTATTCGCAAAAGAAAATACATAAAAAATAGAAAATCTTCAAAGAATAAATGACAAAAATGGGTTAGTGGGTGTGGGTGTGGGTGTGGGTGTGGGTGTGGTTGTTGGTGTGGGTGTGGGTGTGGGTGTGGGTGTGGGTGTGGGTGTGGGTGATGGTGTGGGTGTGGGTGTGGGTGTGGGTGTGGGTGTTGGTGGGTGGTTACGGGCAAATTGCCCGTAATCGTGTGGTTTAGATTAGTTTTCTTAATTTAGTAAAAAATTTGTAATACTAGCTTAGCTTTCAAAGTTACGAGGAACAAATTTCGAGTTTCCTTTTATCATTTTGGTTTTCTACGCCAATCTTTATTATTCAAACCAATGATATTTAAAATCTATAGAAGACTAGATCCCCAGTCATTGGTCCACTGGCGTGCCAATAAGAAGCCATCTTGAATAGGTCAGTTTGTATGTTAAAGTAGGTTGGAGTGATTTGTAGCCCAAATTGTTTCCAAGATGGCTGTCAGGTTGACAGCTGAGCATATTAGCCATTAACACCAAACGATTACTAAATTCCCTTTTGCAATAACTTCTTATTGTTTCTGTTTGTGCATTTCCCATGCTGCACAAGCTAAATACTTAATCGCATGTACAACACAATGTCAAGCCTATAAATTGAAGCACCAAATCGCCATCTTGAATAGGACAGATTGACGCTTCAATTTCTTACGTAAATATAATTGATTGAAACATACGACACTGACTTTTGACTTGTTAGTTACATCGACACGGCATCTCCCAGGCCGGAACAGGAAGTGAGTCCCTGGAATGAAAGTGATATGGTTGTCTTGTGCTCGCGCCCGGTGAAGCGAGCAGACCACTTGACAGTGACACCGCGCTCGGCCGAGGCAGAAAGGGAAAGTTGGCGCATTGAGAGATATCGTGACAGATGTTTTTATTGGGTATTGCGTCGTTCTTTTCTAACCAATCACACGCAAAACACTCAACACTGCTTTTATATTGTCTTGCATATATATTTTGTGTACGTGGAGGCAAATGCCAAATATTAACGATCTGTGGAAGGATTATAATACTTTACATTTTTTTAAATCATCTTTCATCCAAGTCTATACCCTCCAAACCAATGATATTTAACAGCTATAGTAGACTAGATCATCAGTCTTCAATACGTCCGTACGCGCTAACGTACCAAATTGAAGCGTCAATCTGACCTATTCAAGATGGCGATTTGGCGTTTCAATTTATGCTTGACATTATGTTTTGGATGCGATTTAGTATTTTTGTGGATACTTTTGATATGGTTTTAGCTTGTGCAGCATGGGAATGTACAAACAGAAATGAGAATTTAGTAATCATTTGGTGTTATACGGCTAATATGCTCACCTGTCAACCTGACAGCCATCTTGAAAAATATTTGTGCTACAAAAATATACAACCTACTTTAACATACAAACTGACCTATTCAAGATGGCTTCTAATTGGCACGCCAGTGAACCAATGACTGGGGATCTAGCCTACTATAGATGTTAAATATCATTGCTCCAAACCCAGATACAACTGCAATTGGCAATTCCAATTATTGATTCCATTCGACAAGTTTCAACATCCTTATTTTTTCTCCTAGATATTATTTCAACTGTGAGTTACTTACTAAAAGATACATGGATGATTATCTGGAGTCTGTGTGTGATTTCCAGCTTATTGAAGCTATTGAAAAATGAAAATGAGGCCAGCGTCTGAAATTTTGTTGTTCCCTTTTACAAAAATAGGGATGCTTAAAAATGCTTCAAATGCGTAAAAATATAAGCTAATTATGGTGAATGGGTATTCATAACCTAACTTACGGAACAAATTAACAGGCCTCGCGTCGCTAAGCAACGTTGCAGTGATGTAAACGGTCGAAAGCTAACTTCGCCCCTTCGCTTCGCAGAATCGCCGAAGTGTAAACAAGCCATAACAAACAGTTATGTATGATAATATCATCTGGTTTCTGTGTATTTACTAATTTTTAGTATAATATGCAGTTAAACCAGGGTCCACTTAGACTAGATACTTAACCAGTTAACAATAATATATAATATATAATAATAATAATAATAATAAGTTAGTTAAGTTAACCAGTTAAAGCTGGTGTTATTCTTTTTAACAATTTGCCAACTTAATTATAAGACCTCAACATAAATAGAGACAAATTAAAAATAAACATTAAACAATATCTAATTTTTCATGGATTTTATAGTATAAAAGAATTTCAAGATGGTAAAGACTGCTCTTGTGAATATTGTATTAAAAATTTAAGGTAAAAGATAAGTGGGTAAAAATATAACGCCGAGAAGAATTTTTTGTAATTATTGTATTGTATTTAAATAGGGCCTATGAATAATTAAATGATAAGAAATTATCTTGTGAATATTGTATTACAAATTTAATTTTGACGATAAACAACTAAAAATTGAGGACGATGAGGAAATATTATTGTTATAATAATTATATATAATGAAATATGTAAATTATATTTTGAATGTAAAATGAATAACATGTAATATTGTATTTTGCATGTAGAATTAAATATGTAAAATATCAGGTATTTTGTAAGTAGATTTAGAATTAGTTAAAGCGTGTTTCAAGACTTGTACACGAATTATGTATTTTAAGTGAGCAATACTTTTGCAATTGCTAATGAAATAAAACGCATTTTGAATTGAATTGAATTGAATTGAATTGAAACAGCTGACGCTCGGGAGTGTAGACTAGCGCTAAAAGCGCTCCCGCGGTCGTACTCTATACCACATTCTGTCTTCTTTTCTTCTTTGTCTAACCTTCAATATGCTACTGTTGCATGTCACAATCAGATTATATTATCTTCTTTTCTTTACTTTTAGTTTTAGCATTATGTTACTTTTGATTATATAATTACTCTTAGTGTTAGTTTTAGTTTTAGGCCTATATTATAAACATAGATCACCAGTAAACATTCCAACTATGCAATTACAAAATCTAACTTCATCTTAGTTTAGTCTTATATTAGAACCATGATTAATAAATATGCATAATAACAACAATGTAACTACAAAATCTGTAAAGAGTGTAATACCTCAAGATTGTACAATAAGATTCATTCATTCATTCATTCATGACTGCGCGGCCGACAACATAAACTTGTTGCATGGACAGGATAGGCAGGGAAAGAGTTAGTAGAAAATGTACTCTAATACGTGGAAATAAATAATTTTTCCAGTCGTAAAACAAAAGTATTGATGTTTATTTGTGACTTCTCTTCTGATGGTGGCGTACACTAGCTTCCCTAATAAGGGGGCACCACCCTCTCATATCTCATCTCATATATGACTCTACAACAGAACCGAGATATCAAACCAAGAGAACTGTGTGTTCTCTCTGCAAAGGGACCAATGAAAACTTGCACTAGAGTTGTGGTAATGAGAACGTTTTCTTCAAGATTGTTCAAGTGCTTGCAAGGCAATTTCAAATATTGGATGAGATATTAAGAAAGTTTGAGAGGATATACTTTCTGAGTTTTCAATCAGTTCGTGCTTTTTATTGAGTTTACAATCTGCAAGCACTCTATCGGGAAAGTACACTCAAGCTCTATACGTGTTCCCTTAGAATGTTATGTCACCATAGCAACGTTTCTCTCTTTGCTCCGTGTTTTCGTAGTTCAATAAAGACGTCTTCTCAACTGAGAGCGCCCTCTATATTGCGCTCAAAGCATTACGGGAGAAGGAGAGTGCATGATGTATGGACCTACGCGCGAAAATCACTCAACGCGCACTGTGACCTACTTTATTGAACATTTTTACTTGTTTATGGAAAATAGCACAGGGCTGTGTCACTTATTGGACCTTTAGGGCCGGATGCATAGCAGTCACTTACAAACCACTGCTACTTCATGGCTATTCGACCGCGATTTTCTATTTTCCAAAATATGCTCCCATGTCAAAATATAGTGAATGGCTTTGAAACCTGGCTATTTGAGAAAATCAAAACTTTTCTTTTTTCAGATTTTTCTGATCCGGTACACGGCCAATATCGCCACCTCAAAATAATTTCAAACTTCAATTCGCCAGGGCACACCATTCAACGTAGGGTGTTGTGCTTTTGTGACATTAATTTTCAACTGGTTTTCTAGAGGCTGACTGAGAGAATTTTTTTTTTAAACAATTGTCGTTCCTGCGAATTTTTTCGTTTGGCGGTACAAATCGGTACAAAATATTGCCAAACGAAAAAATTCGCAGGAAAGACAATTGTTTGAAAAAATCTTTTTTCTCTCAGTGAGTCTATAGAAAACCAGTTGAAAATGAATGTCACAAAAGCACAATACCCTATACGTTGAATGGTGTGCCCTGGCGAATTGAAGTTTGAAATTATTTTGAGGTGGCTATATTGGCCGTGTACCGGATCGGAAAAATTTGAAAAAAATAGTTTTGATTTTCTAAAATAGCCAGGTTTCAAAGCCATTCACTGGTTTTTGACTTGTTAACATATTTTAGAAAATGTAGCATCTTTTAGAAAATAGCATAACGCGGTAGAAATGTTCAATAAAGTAGGTGGCAGTGTTCGATGAGAGACTGTTGTGCATCCGGCCCTAAATCAACCACACATCTGAACATGGTAAGAGATGTGTAAAATTAGAGTTTTACGCTACATAATAAGCTAAAAAACATATTTTTTGAAATCGTTTCAAAACGCTACTTTACAAAAAAAAAGTCTGTCCAAGGCTATTAAAAATAATTACTTCAATAATGCATAACCTTTTTATAAAGAATAATTATAATCTAAATGTTTGTTTTTTACCATTATTGAACAGTTTACATTCCAAATGTAAGAAACCACCATTTGATGGTTTTTAAAGAGATGAATTAAATATAGTTACTAAACATAATCTCTTTCTACCATGTACCAATGCTTTGAGTGCGATTAATATGGCGTTGGTGATTTTGAAAATACTTTATTGCAACATTACGTCACAATGTGTCACCTTGGTGTATTAAGACGTTGAAATGTTACCATCAGTGTTGTACTTTTGCATGTTCATTATTTTGTAAGATTTACATCATTTTCTAGAATGTAGTTCTACATTCGCGTAATTAATTCAGAATTGATAAACGTGATGTGATAGTGATATTTTAGGCATTCACGCTCTAAAACAATAAACAAAATTGAGAAAAAACGGCGTACGTATTTCCGACCAAAATATATACCTAGCTTGATGACACAGTAGACTTCCGGTGCTGTAGGCTTTTATACCTATTTAAAACCTTGTGTCCATACTTAAGTGTGGTCTGAGGCGGGATCGAGCCCACAAAGTAAGAATTTGTTTAGTAAATTAATTGGATGAGCGAAGCGAAGACTTCAATTTCACTGACCCCCAAAAAATTTAGCTCGGGCGTTTTTTTTTTTTTTTTTTTTGTTTTTTTTTCTGTCTGTTTGTTAACTCTCAACCAGGCAAACGGCATATCCGATCTTAATGAAAATTTGAGGGGACCTTCGAAATCTCTTAACTTAGAGGTGTATTGTTTTTGGGTACAATCGAAAAAATATTTCTCATGAATATCGTACTTTTACGATTTTTTTTCGATTTTTAGTGCGATATTTTCGTGACAATTGGGCCGATTCTGACCAAACGGGTGGGGCTAAAACGTTCATATTATACATGGACATTAAGGTTATGGTGATGTAGTATCTTTTGAAAGAAAAAGTTGAAAAATTTAGCCGGAATTCATAGAAATAAAGCTATTAATATAAGTTTTTTTGATTTTTATGCGATATTTTCGTGCCATTTGGGCCAATTCTGACCAAACGGGTGGGGCTTCAACGTTCATATTATACATGGACATTAAGGTTATGGTGATAAAGTACCTTTTGAAAGAAAAAGTTGACAAAGTTACCCAGAATCCATAGAAATAAAGCTTTTAATATAAGTTTTTAACGGTAAATAATAACAAATTGACAAGTAACAATAGAAACTTGACAACAATCACCTACAATGCGTGGGCAGCAAAACAAAGCAACAAAGCACTCGTACAAAAGTAAAGATATCCCACGCAGTCTAAAAACTCTATAAAAAGCTCATCCATCAACGCGGCGGGACTAAAGCGTTTTCCTAGTAAATACAATACCTTGCTGACAACAAAACAGCCACCGACAAAATACTGTGGCAGATTAAAGCGTATTGATACGTGTAATCAAATGTGTAACGTTTTGTCTATTGAGAACTCTTTGACGGAAAATGAAGTTTATAATGTTTTTGATTCCATGGATAATGATATGTTAATGTTTCTCATGCCAGGAAGTTTAGTTAATAATGTGTTTTCATAGTATTGATTATGGTATGTGCAATGTATTTTAATTAAATGTTTTTACTAGTGTTAAATTACTTTATAGTAATGTTGTTAGAAGTAAGTAGTTTAGATTTTAGTTTGGTGACAAGGCACAGTGTGTTATGGGGCCTCGCCCTAATCTTGCTTCCAGCAATGTGTATTATTATATTTAAAAATTAGTAAAAATAATATGTAAATCAATACGTGTAATAAGTTGATTACGGACTTGCGGTCTAATCGCGGTCCAACCGCGTTGTTCCTCGAGGCAACAGACATTGAGGTCGGACCTATATGTTATGACAAAACAATTACCATGAACTAGCAATATGTGTCTCATTATTTTTAGGGGAGCAAACGTGATAGTCGACTATATTATATTTGAATAATCGATTATGAAAATCCTATCGATTAGCATGTTTGCAGAATAAATAACCACTGCTGTGCTGTATGTCATAAGTTTTCAGATATGACGCAACATGACTTTCAATTCGTCTCTAGTTGAATGGTAATTAAGTTAATAATTTGACATTTCTCGATATCCGTGGCTCAGACGTTTCACATTCTTTCTGACGGAATTATTTTAAACGTCCACTCTTGATCACATCTCTATTGAATAAATACAATAATGTTTATAAACATTATCTTTCGATTATCGCTGGATAATGCAGTCACGTTTTCGACTGTCGATAATTTTTATTACATCGTTGTGAGTCTCTAATTCTTTTGTAATTTTTATTTCCTTTACGCCACACTAGTTTTAAAAAACAATTATATTTTGATTTTTATAACATGTTTAATGTAATGACTATCTCTCATTTGTCTACTGCCAACCTCTCATAAAATTACCAATAAATAAATAATTTAAATAATAAATAATAATCAACTCGAAAACTTTTTTTAAAGCAACGCATTGTAAAAAGGTCAAATCAACAATAAACAGTAGCAATTTGTAATAACTGAGTTTGATTAGTAGGTGCCCACATCACCGATCAAAACGCCTCACATAATATACTATTGTTGCAGCATTTTAACAAAGTGTCTACAAATCAACTCGTAGAAGGCTAAACAATAAACATCTGGTTTTGAATGCCACATGTCTGTCAGGGCTTGGAGGTAAAATTGACATGAAATGAAATGAAAACCTTTGAAAGAAATGATTGAGCATGGACATGTCACATATCACATAACGCCCGGCATGGAACTTTGTTCTCGTTATTGTAAAGCGGATGTGTTGTGTTGTGTTACATCAAACAATTGCCCATGTCAGGTTAGCCAGTCGGGTAATTCGTATCAAACTCTTTCATTATATTTTTATCTGCGGCCTGCGCGTTCAGATTGATTTACACGTTGAGACACAAATCTATACCGGTAGAATAAATTTCCAAAGTTCTCAAAAGTTGAGTAAATTACCGATATTTCACTGTATTTTTATTCGAAATCGATTAATTGATTGAGGAATGCGCGTACTGGATCTCATAGATAGCACGTGATTGAGCGAGCGTAGCGAGCGTCTCCACTTGACTCTTATGGCTCGAATGTCTGGTTTTTTTTCTTCTTTTTTTTCTGTTACTGCTTCGGTACAGGTCGCAACGTTTCTCTGATCGACCTGAAATTTTGCACACATGTACATACCTGCACCTAGGCGGGTTGCTGTATAGTTTTTAAACAAAATCCGATCGTTGGTTATAAAAAAAAAAAAAAAAATGTTCCGATCGTTATGAAATTTTGCAGGGTCAATAAGTACAACATTCTCTCCTATTTTACAAATTTTCAGCTAAATCGGTCAAGACCTTAAAGACTTATTGGTATGTAACATTATGGGAATGTCGTACTCGGGTCGTGTTGCACGTACCGGTGCTCGCTCAACAACGCGACGGGACTTTAGCGTTTTCCTAGTAGTGTCATTACCGATTAACCCGTATAAAAAGCAGAAAGGAGGCGTCGCTGAGGCTGGCGCGGAGACGAGTATAGGCGCTCAGCTTTCTGTTCCTCCCCCCCCCCCCCTGGGTAAACGGTTTATAACACCGTTATCAAATTTCACACCAACGTTAATAAAGAATAAATTTTGCTATCCAGTACGCGTATTCCTAAATTAATTCATTGATTTTGAATTAAATGTTAGTGAAATAACGTAAATGTACTCTATTTAGGTCGATTTCGTGAATTTATTCCAAGTGAACAGATTTTTTAAACTCAAATTTGCTTACTGGATATCAACGTTTAATCAATGTGAACGCGCAGGTTTATTAAGTTTAATTGTAAGATAAACAGTTTTTGGTGAATTTCCAAAATTGATTCCATGTTTTGGATTTCCCATTTTTTCACGTTTTTGACTTGTCTCGCAATGGATCTTTAAGGCTTATTTTTGGCAACAAAAGTTATAAATTCAAAATCCGTTCTCATGAAGTGAAGGCTTTTGAGTCCGTTACCTGGGACTACCTGACTACAATTCCATACATTTTCGTATGATTTCGTCTGGTACTTCTAACGGGCTAATAACCAAAATATTAATAAATCGACGAAGAAGTGATAAGTAGGGCCGTCATTATTTGGGAGTTGTATAAAAAATTCAGAACAATCATGTCAGTCTGTTTGCGTGAATACCATCGACCGTAAATAAATCAAGGGTTCTAAGTTGTCGAGGGTGCACATATAATATATACACATACTTCCACACCAAGAGAATAAAATGACACAATAATAATAATTTAAATAAAACAAATTTGTATCTGGTCTACTCACTCAGACACATAACTGATTTTCAGTGGGGGACATTAAATTTAAAACCGACCAAGCCAACCCTGTAGGCGCCGACACCATCGACGAGCAAACAATGACTAACTATAGAGACCGGTATATTAAAATAGGAAACACCAATCAATCAAGCTGGACACGATTTCACCCGCGGACAGCGCCAGGATCGACAAGGCTGATTCGGAACAATCTTACAATCTATGTACCTCGTTGCTAGGACGGCTCCAGAGTCACCGTTTACACATTCCTCAGCCTAAGCCGTCTTATGTGGACTTGAATCTACATACGAAGTTAAAAACTTCTATACCTAAAGCGGGAATTGAATTCTGATCCCTGTGTGTTGAAAGCTGACCACAAGATCAAGGAGCCACACAAAATATATATTATTTTTGTGCAAACAAACAGAAAAGGGATGTTTTATACTGTAAAAGATTAATTATCGTATACACGATGTCTAGAACGTTCCCTAATCTTGACTGATTGCTTAGTGAGCAGCTTTGTTTGTTTTGAATGGCTTGCTGGTTCATATTAAATTAAATTAAGTTTACAGAAAATGTCAAGAATTTAATTTAATTTCCGGTTACATCTGCAGCTATCCTGCGGCGGCATGTCGCTTCGAAGAGCTTAGGTGCTGGGCCCAACATGGATCGTGAAAAATTAGTGTGGCTCGTTGGTCTTGTTGTTAGCGTATCTGCTTCCAATGCAGAAGGTCCAGGGTTCGATTCCCGTCAAAGTCAGAAGATTTTCAACCTCTGATTTGGACTTAAGTCTATCAGTTCGTGTCTTAGGAGTTTGTAAACGGTGACTTTGGAGCCGTCCTAGCAACGAAGCACATAATAAATTCAGAGTTGTTCTGAATCGGCCTTGTTGATTCTGGCGTTGATCCGCGGGTGTTCGCACTGTCCACACCACTGATTGCTATATTTCCTATTAAAAATATCGATCTTTGGTTGGTTATCGCTCACTCGTCTATTGCGTCGGAGCCTACAGGCTAGGCTTAGTCGCTTTGATTTACTGTCCCCCACTGAAAATCAGTTATATAGTTGAGTGGGTAGATTCTAAATACAATTTATTTATTATTTATTTAAGGGCATTCATCTCTATGCATAACGACAGATTCATTTCAACGATTCAATTATTATGTTTTACTCTTTACAACACATTTTCAAATAACATATTATTTAACAAATTTTCAATTCAAAAGAAGCCCACATACGATCGAAACCCCTTTCGTGAATACTTTATTTAAAAAATGACGGTAAAAAGACTTACAACAATGATAGAGTCGGAGATTAAAATCAAAGCGTAAATAAGGCTCTCATCCCGGCAATCTTGACTGGAAGTTTTTCCCAAGTATTTCTTTATGTCAACGCGAATGCAAAAGATTAAAATTTATTTATTCAAGTGCAGTGTATAGTCCAATATAGTTATTAAAAATAAACTTTTAAATTTTTATCGTAGGAATTAAACCAGTTATATGGTGCAATATGCCCCTCTTCAGGTTAACTAGGTATGTTGCGGATAGGACAATGTGAAGGGGTGTCCGAGGGCTGTTTAAGAGGACTTTACCTTCAGTCAGGATTGCCGTCTCGACGGGATTCGATCCGTGACCTCCCGAATCAGAGTCGAGCGCTTAGAGCCAGAGCCAACACTGTCGGTGACAACTAGATTCAGTCAGGCTATGAAACACCTCTTCAACATTCCCTTCACATACCTAAAACATATCCTTAACCTGAAGAGGGGAATGCAATTATTCGGAGAGATATGTAAATCATAATCAGCTTAGTTAAGCGAGCGAAGCGAGCGTTTCCATTTGACTCTGCCGGAAAAAATAGTCACTGGTTTTGTTTGTTTGTTTTTTTTTTTGTTTGTTTGTATGTCTCGCCATAACGTTCGAACGGAGGCTCGAATCGAGTTGAAACTTGGACCATCCGCAAGCTTCGTTCTCGATTGAATGCCATTAGGTTTGTGGCAAAATCGTTCAAAAAGTTAAAAAGTCATATAAAGGTTAATCGAAAGTTTTTTTTTCAAACTAAACGGCGACAAAATCTGAGGTGGCCAAATCATTTAGAATGTCCGTCCGGTCACGAATATGTTAATTTTATTTTGATCCGATAAGTAGTGTAGATGGAAATTACAATACAACAAAGTACCGTTACCATGGCAACGGAAAGTCGCGCAGCTTTTTTGGCTCATGATAGCGGTCGAACGGAGGTTCGGATCGAGTTGAAATTTTGACCATCCGCAAGCTTCGATCTGGATTGAATGCCATTTGTTTTGTGTCAAAATCGTTCAAAAAGTTAAAAAGTTACATTAAAGTTAATCGAAAGTTTTTTTTGAAAACTAAACGGCGACAAAATCTGAGTTAGCCAAATCTTTGAGAATGTCCGTCCGGTCACGAATATGTTAATTTTATTTTGATCCGATAAGTAGTGTAGATGGAAATTACAACGTTACCATGGCAACGAAAAGTCGCACGAAGCTGGAGCTTTTTTGGCTCATGATAGCGGTTGCACGAAGATTCAGATCAGGTTGAAATTTGGACCATCAACAAATTGTATAGCACGTGCTCGCTTATCAACGCGTCCAACTGAGCGTTTTCCTAGTATACACACTCCCAACTCTGGTACACGTCAGATTTTTAGTTAAAGGTGCTTCGCACCAGGCACTAAAAATACCAGGGGAGAGGCTTCGAGCCCCACGACCATTCCCCAAAACAGAAGATTACATATACTACATAGTATTTTTGTCTTTTGTGACGTCTCTCGTTTTTACGCTCGTCCATCCATAAAGTATGAATATCTAATAATGATTAGCCTTTCTCCCAATTTAGGTTCTCCCGCAGGTCTCAAAGTGCTTTATTTATATTTATTTTATTTTATAACTAAGGCATTTGGCTCAGGCACAAAATACTGACTACCATATGTAGTTTCTGGACACATATGCATGTGCAAGTGTGTTAATAAGTGTAGTAGTAAGTGTAACGTGTAAGTTCATGTGTAAGTAGTGTGTAATTTCCACACTCTCAAGATTTTTTTTTAGATTTTTGTCATAACATTTCAAAATTAGTGAACGTGTACTAAAAAGGCAAATCAAATGTGAAATTGTAAATTTAGTATTGACATATGGGTGTGTTCAAAAGATTCTCACAACACTCAAAATATACCCTTTTATTTCTTGCATCGGAAAAAGGTGCAATTTAATAAGTTTAAATTTTGTTAAATTAAAACGCAACACTGCAAAAACAGAATAGATCCATTTTTAAAACTTATATTTCGGGAAGAATGATAATTTGATTATTTATAATTTGATTTGTGTAATGTAAGTACATATATTTTGACGAAGCAAAATGTTTTCACTGACTTGCATAACATGATAATATCATGCTAGAACTTTTATGTTCAATTGTTATTTTTTATTGATCCGGCTAGCATAACTTAAAATCTTAATCGAGCTTCAGCCTTTTGTTCATAATATATATATTCGTACTTCATACAGAAATTAAAAAGTACTAACATATCAACGTCATAGTCGCCAATTATAAAACCAAAGTTAAACATATATATATATTTTTTTAAATACTTAAAAGAAGCTCAAACTTTATACAGATAACAATCAAGCTATCCGCGATGGAAAGATGATCTAGGTGGCGCTATATGCGTTAGATTCAGTTACCATCAGACTCCAGTAGCCACACATTAACAAAGATACTGTCCAGTGGACCTTGAGTAGCCTACATGCTTTGATGTGTCTAGGCTTTTACCTTGAATTACCTTGTTGATTGAAATTAATATCAATATTTACAATGTATTTATTATTATTGTGTGCATCATTTGTAAATGTAATTACATTTATTTATGTACTATCTATAACATTTGTTAACCTTAATCTTAGAACCACCTTATTCATTTCACTCCACCTATCTCTCTCTCTAGAGAATAGGCGGAAGTGTTATACTTTTACTATGTTTTAGTCAAATGAATAAAAAATCACTTACTTCCCAACCTGCTTGACTTTAAAGAAGGGATTCTTCACCAACTAGATGTATCGTTAAAAGAGAAGGCGCTCATCTAGAAGGCCGCATCTTTTGTCTTTTTGGTGTCCGGAGTGATAACTAACTCTAAAGAGATGCTCCTGCATTGTCCGCTCGATCTCATTGATGCTTCTTTGTGTAGCGGATTGTAAACAAATTTTAACAATGGGTGTACTCCAGAGACACTTTCAAACTGAACAGAAACAAAACTCTTAATGGACTTGTTTGATAATGGCAAAAACTTTTTTTAGTGGACAGGGAGGGTTTTATCTTCAGGTTTCATTTTGCTTTAATCATGAGATTAGCAGTAGGCTAAGTCTAAGGATAATCTGATAATCAGTTAATCCAATATCGAAAAACGATCACAATGTTGTTTAATATAATGCGATTTGTGAAAGAAGTCGGCTAGACGTCATTATGTCAATAAATTATGTACTTATACTGGAGCTTCCAAAATAGGGAGATAAGCTCTTTTATAAATTGTTTATTAGTCAGGAAACACACCCGTCTGAGGAATTGATAATATTTTAAACAATCAATAAATTACAAAATCCAACCCAAACAACCCTACATCTTTTAATAACTCGTGCGACAATAGTCGATCGACAGTGACAACTTATTTAATAGAATCCCGTAAGCTAACATATTTATTTATTTATTATTATTTTTCTCCGTAATTTGTGCACATAATACAAAAATTACAGAATGAAACAGGAAAGCAGGCCTATTGTGGCCCATCCACTACAGTGATCCTGTTCTTAACATTAATAAAACTAGGAAAACGCTTAAGTCCCGCCGCGTTGTTGGATGAGCGTAATTGGTACACTAAGTTGCCATGTGTTACGCGGATTTTTACTGTTGTTCTGTGAAAAAATCATTAATTAGTCGAAGTTTTTTTTTTAAATAAATGAAATTAAATAAAAAATTAACTTTATTTTTTTAATTAATCGTAATTTTTAAAAAAGAAAAAAATCGTAAAAATGAAATTTTCATAAGAAATAGTTATTCGATTGCGCTCAAATTTTACACAAATATATTAATTCATAAAATTAAGGTTCTGTAAAAAAATCATTACAATAGGATAAAGCATGTAGGTGTTATAAGTCAAAGAATAGTTTTAAAAATGAAAAAAACCCGTAAAATTTCGATTTTCATTAGAAATAATTTTTAGATTACGCTCAAATTTCACACGAATATCTTAATTCATAAAATAAAGGTTCTGTGAAAAAATCATTACAATCAGATAAAGCATGTAGGAGTTATAAGTCGAAGAAATGTTTTAAAATTCGAAAAAAAATCGTAAAATTGCGTTTTATGAGAAAAAAAATTCCCGATTGCGCTCAAAAACGTGGCAGTTCTAAGTTCAGAGATTTCGAAGGCCTCCATAAAATTTCATCACAATCGGAGTATCGGTTTAGCCGGAATCGTGTTAACAGACACACAAAAATACCAAAAAAAAAGAAAGAAGGAAAAAAAACAAATCCGGATTTTTTTTTCCAGTGTAGTGAAATGGAATCTTCGCTTCGCTCGCTACGCTCATCCAATAATAAAATAATATAAATTCTTTTATAAAAGGATGTTGATGATAATGTTGGAATAGATGATACAGTTTAATAATATGATAGTCATAAATGAAATAAAGAACAGAGTGAATGTAGCCGTTATGAAAGATCCATTATTCCAAGCAGTGGTCGTCAGCTTTAGGCCAATCAGGCAAATATTTGTCATCTGAAGTGATCTTGAATGGCCCTTTTAAAGGCCTTATCTGAGATCCGTGACTCACGGATGTCCAGAGTCAGGGAGTTCCAAGCACTGGCAGCTCTCTGGTAGAATGACCTTTGGTAAGCCAGTGTTCGCGCAAAAGGAGGGCGCGGCAACACTCCACTCTTGGCACCCCTACCCAAGCTAACATACCGATTGTCCAGCTGAAGGCGCTTCAAAGGGTCAACATCAGCTTGTTTGCATAATCCCTTTGCAAGTAGAAGAATATCCATCTGTTTAATAACATTACTGATTCGAGGAAAATCACATTTTCCACGAGGTTCTTCAGTATTGAGAGACTTATCAAAACCCAGTATCAATTTTATAGCTAGGTTTTGAATATGTTCCAGAGTGTTTAAATTTATTTCCGTCGACGGATGCCATGCTGGAATTGCATATAGTAGTGTAGGACGAACTACAGTCAAGTATAATGACCTTAGAACTGTTGGCTTGCATTCTTTAAGCCTGTACAGAAATCCTAGTAATATAGATGTTTTTGTTCTTATGGTTTGCACATGGAAGTTCCATTTGAGGTCAGCAGTGATGTTTAGTCCCAGCAGTTTTAAGTCTGTCTGTGTTGTCAATTGAAGGGCCAAGAGCATAAGTGGTCTATCCCACAAAAATGGATACAACACAGCGGTACAAACAATGGTACAAACAATGGCACAAAACCAATATTTTGTGGCGTAGACCACGAATGCTCTCAGCCCTTCAATTGGATTCCTCTGTACATGGTACCTAGAGTTCGCAGTTAAAACGGATTTAGAAATTCTAAAGCGAACGCTTTTCTTTACGTTTAAATTCATGCTGTTCTGGCGGCACCAAAGTGATATATTATCGTATGATTACTTTACTAGCACGCATAAGTGCCAAGACTGCCATGCTCAGCATGAGTTGTCACTTTCGTTCGACAATTTGTCATTTTGAGTTAGTAAATATATAAAGACCCCCGGGATTTTCGGATTTAACATCTAGTTTGTTGCAGTTAATATTAAATAGGTGTACCTCCTTAAACAGTGTTAATTCTACCACAAAAACGTAAAACATTGTATAGCTTACATTCGGGCGTTAGCAACACAGTTTGTTATTTACCAAGTTGCAATAGAGCAGTATAATAAACTTCTATTATACCTTTCATTACTTTATATAAGTATAGCCTACACTGAGTTATGGGTGACATTTGACTCGAGTATTGAATCAAAACGAAAAAAAAACTCGTTAATAGTCTTGGTCTACAAGTAAGATAATACGTCGCACATATTTGTATATAATTTTTTTTTAATTTTCTATATAATTAATATCAACAACTGTTGTTGTTCTTGTTACCACCACACACAATAGCAGATTACCCCCCTCTTGGTTCACTCGATTTTTGTCAAGTCCTCCGGCAGTTGTATTCACGTTGATTCTACAGCCAGCTCGAATAGCAAAACAAATCCAAGTTATTACGACCACCTTATATGTCAGACCGTGCCTATCTGGAATTTCGCACAGTCATTGACAGTGTGGATTTTGTACGAGATATTTTACCTTGTGTTCTGTTCGGTGCTTTGTTCATGTTTGCAAATTTGCTTCGTTATGTCAATAACTCGGAAGCGAAAAAGTGGATCTCTAGTGTGTGTGGATTTATGGCTGTACTGTATGTATGTCGCATGAATACTTTGCATCAAGTTCATACGATTCTTGGAAACGTTCTGATCATACAGTTTGGAAATATAAGGTAAGTAAAACAATAGAATGAATATTTCATTAAATTAATGATTATACATTCACCACTACAATGAATCAAATGACATTTTTTTTCCTGTGTTCGAATCGAACCTTTATTATTTTCCCCCTTTCAATTTCGTCTAGAGACACTTTATAATGTCACATTTGCTTATGTACTAGGAAAACGCTTAAGTCCCGCCGCGTTGTTGGATGAGCGTAATTGGTGCATTGAGCTGCCATGTGTTAGGCGGATTTTCTGTTGATCTGTGAAAAAATCATTACTTGGTCGAAGATTTTTTTTTTTTTAAAGAAAAAAACGTAAAATTGCAATTATTCGAATGCGCTCAAATTTAACACGAATATATCAATTCATGAAATTAAGGTTCTGTGAAAATATCATTACTACAATAGGATAAAGCATGTAGGTGTTATAAGTCAAAGAATTGTTTAAAAAAAGAAAAAACCCGTAAAATTTTGATTTCCATGAGAAATAATTTTTCGATTACGCTCTAATTTCACACGAACATCTTAATTCGTAAAATTAAGGTTCTGTGAAAAAATCAGTACAATATGATAAAGCATGTAGGTGTTATAAGTAGTATAAATTGCGTTTTTTATGAGAAAAAATTTCCCGATTGCGCTCAAAAACGTGGCAGTTCTAAGTTCAGAGATTTCGAAGGCCTCCATAAAATTTCATCGCAATCGGAGTATCGGTTTAGCCGGAATCGTGTTAACAGACACACAAAAATTCAAAAAAAAAAAACATTCCGGATTTTTTTCTCCAGAAACATTAGATTGGATTGTAACTGTACCCCAAGTGTGTGGCATGGTATAGCAATAGGTGAAAATTTTTGTAAATGCGGGGGGGGGGGGAGTGTCACAAGAATCTGTCTTTATTTACTACAATTCAGAAATTAAAAAAGTCCTCCCCAACCGGGAATCGAACCACGGATCTCCCACATTCCAAAAACAATTACACCCACGGGAGTGTTTCCCGATCAACCAAATCGAGAAAGAATCTGTCTGTTTGGGGGATTGTTAAGCACCCGCACCCCGCACCACTCCTTCCTCCTATCAACCACTTTGTTTTCTCGTTGTTAAGGTACTGCCGCATATTAAGCTTTGTCTACTCTTCCATATCGATGTTAGCTGTTTATGTCGTATTGGATGCCTACGATGAACACGCATCTATGGCCTATCGAAGAATTATGCAGTACACCATGATGGTCATCGTTTACAAGGTGAGTTCTTGGATAAATAACAATACAGAGTGTTTTGAATATAAACATTTTGACTAAATAAATTAAGCTGATATATGGTAGAAACCTAAAAGTATGACTCTATTCGGGCGTCAATTACCAGGAATTTTGGTATTAGGGTAATTGTGAAGGAAATTTCTGAGGAATGTTAGTGGGGGCTATGAATCAACAACTATGACTTAAAGAGGGTTTATGCTAAAAAAAATATTTTAATGATTACCATTACCATCATCATCATTATTTTATTATTATTATTATTATTATTATTATTATTATTATTATTATTATTATTATTATTATTATTATTATTATTATTATTATTATTATTATTATTATTATTATTATTATTATTATTAATATTATTATTGAAGAGAAATTATAACATTGACGGGATGTTTCGTCGCGTCGTGTTATGTTATTATTGTTATGTTATTGTGTTATAATTTCTCTTCAATTATATCGGGTGGCGAAAGTATAACTTGTGAACTAATATTATTATTATTATTATTATTATTTTGACTATTGTTATTTATAATATAAGGTTTTTAGGCATAATCCCATGTAGAGGACACACCAATTAAGCTTTCGATGCACAAGAGAAACTTTCATGAAATTGCTATTTGTTTTGACTGTTGACATCCATGATATGAATCGAACAGCAATGTATCTCTAATGGCAATTGCTATTATTCACTAATAATGTCCTCTAAGCAGGATTATGCTTTAAAACCTTATATTCATACTTCCCAACTCATGGGAGATGAAAATAATTGGATATTTCCATGTGTTCTTTCATTAATGACAGCTACATTGCAGTATTTTGTTCGATTCATATCATGGATGTCAACAGTCACAACAATAAACTTGTGTCTAAATAGCTCAATTGATAGAGCTATTGAGCGATAAGTCAGAGGTTCTGGGCTCGATTCCCAGCCGAAGCTAACTTTTATGACAATTACTATCATTCAATAATTGTTATGATTATGATTATGATTATTATTATTGATTCTTTATTGTCAACAGGGCTTTGCTCCACTAGTGCAATACATTTAGGTACAGAACAAACATTAACAAAGCAGTAGGCATAAATTGTTTAAACATGACTCAAATAGCTAAAGTAGCTCTCAAGTATATCTCTAAATGAAGTAATAGTGCACTTTATTTAATCAAATACATATTCCATGTTATAATAACCCAATATAAGTTTCTCTGCAGATGTTTCATCTTGCTGGCGAAGTCCAAGACACCGACAGCAACAACAGTGAAGACCCAAGGATGTTAGTCTACACCACTCTCACAGTTAGCGACATATTCCACTACAGCTTTAGCTTCACGGGTATCATTACCTTCTACCGATACCGTACTTACTACGACTGGCTGCACCAACCGCTGCATATGCATGCTAGGTGTTGGCATAAAATACTACTACGAATAAAAGACTGCTTTATAACCAGTGTCGTACTACTACCAATTTCATGCATATTCCCGCCTTCGGTAAGTTTAAGGCTATCTCTTACCGGATAATGTTTCTTGACAGTACCGAAACCTGAAGTTTGATATTAATAATACTTATGTAAAAGATCGTCTAAAAAAAAGTGTATTTTGTTTGGTCACTATCAGTCAAAGGGCTGATTTGATTTAAGAAAAATTTTAAATAGCCTTTGTAATCTTAATACGATTTCTAAAGTTTGTCAGGAAGGGATGATGCCAGTATGACGTTTAATTTTATGCACAACTATAGACAATTTAATTTTGTTTCTCCTGTTCAATTACATTTTATCTTTTCTGTTAAAAATTTAGTATTTATTGCCCGATAATACTCTTTAAATAAATATATATATATATATATTATAATATTGGACTGCATACCAAACATTATTCAATAACGTTTAAATAACTCCTCGATTTAATTATTAATTACCTAATTTAATTACGCTTCTGTTCAGTTCCAGGTCAAGTTTCGGAATTGTATTACAATCATCATATCAATAATATTGCAACTATATGTGTCTAAAAAGGGGGTCATATTTAGGTTTATTTTAATAAAAATGTGTTTTCTTTCAGTATTGCTTCAAAGATGTTTTAAGCGAGCAAAACTTCGCAATTGCGTATCTTTACTCGTCCTGTAGTGGTGCTATACTATGTACGTGTATTTACCTGATGTTTGCTGGTGGGGAGATAATAAACATGGCGGCTGGGATAGGAGCATATCCGGTATCTACCAAGCCTAGGCCGGGACTAGGCCCCTCTGAGAATCTGGACCTATTGCAAGAACTGTAAGTTGTGTTAGTAGTACGTTGCTATTGAGACCACCCATTTGATATTATTTATTATTTTTATTATTCTTATTGGGTTAATGGTGGGGGATGTACTTGGGATGTAGGCCTATAACTATAACTCTCCCTTATTCCACCCCCATAGTGGCGGGACTCGTCTCGGACACTAACTCTGGATAGTCGATTTTTATCTTGACCACCAGAGACGACACCTCAAGCGTCGGCCGCCGCGTCCCCTTTTTGATTGGAATACCCAGATCCAAACACCCCATGGCTTTGCTTTGCAGCGTCCCTCATTTAGACTCTACTGGCTAGGCTCGGATGCTAGGATTGCTCCTAGTCCGACAACTCCAGCGCCTGACTGTCAGCGTCATCAATGAATGCAGGTGAGCCAGTTGTTGTGCTCGTACTCAATCACTCCGACCGCTTTCACGTACCTACAGTTGTTCCGCTGCAAAGCAAGTACGCCGATGCGCGCGGTTTCGGCGGGCCCATTATTTAGCGATCAGTATTTTAAATTGGGGACAGTTGATTGGCCGCAATCCACCCGCTGGTGACGTCAGCATCTTCTTACTTGCTTACCACTACTATTGTGTCAACTCTCGGGCGAACCCTGGTCCGACACCTCAAGCTCCTGCCACCATTTGACTTTGGACTCGGAATACTTTGCAAATCTCCGGGCTGAGCTCCTCTAGCATCCAAAGTCGGCGTCATCCAAGCAAGGGAATTACTCCCTACTCTGACCGCCTGATTCGCCAGGAGATTTGACTTTTCTCCGTCTCCTGGTTTGTCTTCACCTACTATCCAGACCTTCTGCCCCTAAGAGTCCAACTCCTTACGGGGTGTCACCTTCCTGGGCCCAGAGACCAGACGACCAGGCGATTCTGGAATCGGGTTACCTGGTGAAGCAGCTTTACGGCCATGCCCCGTGTAGTGTGTACGTCATGGCCCGACTACCAATTCGATAATATGCATTAGAAGCTCAAAGCCTGGCCCTCCGCTAAGCGTTATGATTCTGGAGGTACCGAGTTTGATACCCGCCATAGTAGAATGCAATATATTGAATCTGAGGTTTAAATATTGGTGGATTTTGCCAGCGCCCACAAAACTAGTGTCGGATGTTACTTCAAAATTTTAGCTCAATCGGTACAGTGGTTTGACCTTTGAGCGATCAATAGAATATACATATAGATAGGCGTTTAGAAAAAAACAAATCTGATACCTTGTCTTACTAGAATTATTTGGATTAAAGGCGCGTCCCTCATCTCGTTGTGTTTGTGATCGTTCGTGTGGCCTTCGCCGTTGGGGAGGTCGTTGAAGGAAGGGGGAGTGGGGTCCCCGACGACCAGGACACCAGAGCTCGCCTCTAGTTTCACTAAACCTCGCTTTTTGGAACAGTTTTTGCCATAAACTACCCCCGATCCAAACGGTTGGTGTCTGGAGTGGTGTATTTTTAAATTATACTTTTATAGTAATGTGTTCTTCATTATTGAATCTGTTATTCTACAACTTTCAAATGAAGACAATAATGTCCCATCAATCATGCATATTGATATGCCTAACTAAAAACTACATATTGAAGTACCAAAAATCAATTTTATGTGTGTAATATTATTATTTATGTCTTTTGCAGTGCAAATAACCCTGAAAGAGCTATGGTTGAGGAATACAACTTTGAGACTGTTTGCAACGTTCACATTTGTAAATCTGCCTTCGCACCGACTGCTCGAGACTTTTGGAGGAACTACAGCTGTTGCCCAAATTACGTATTAACAACGAATATATACTCAAAGTTCCGTTTGAAAAGAATGAGGTGTGTATATCATACAAAATATATAAATTAACTAAATGATTATTATAATATTGAATGTATTTCATACAAAATCGGTCAAAACCGGAGCTAACATCAAATACTTCCATGTGCACCTACATTAGATACATTATTACTTTGTATTAACTCTAACTAAAATAAGTCATTTAAAATATTGTTTTGTAATGAAGATGATTTTTCATTCTGCTGTGTACGATCGTGGCCGATTTCTCGTCGCCATCCTAGTATTTGCTCTTCGGACTATGGAAATCCACGAAAACCACGTTAGTATGGAAGCTGTCTCGGATTCTCTAAGAGTCATTACAGGTCTACAGTTTTAGTGGTTCTGGAAGTTCTGGTTGGTCTGTAATTTCTGGTATGTCTGGTCGATCTGGAAGTTCTAGCAGGTATGGCATTACCGGTAATTCTGGTAGTTCTAGTAGTTCGGATATCAACACTGGTCTTCTTCTTCGCTGTCCTCTGCCGATGTAGTGCCGAACATATTATATTGCGTGATTATTTCCGTAAAGTGTAAAATAACATAAACCAAGAATCACGAAAGCCTACAACTAGACATATTTATATGCCTTTTTTATTACTTTAGACAGAAATTAAAAAGGTGGCTACACCGGGGACCGAACCCAGGACCTTGGCTTTCCGGGCCATGCTCTTACCAACTGAGCAATGCAGGCACCAATTTAATTCTGTCCAATTCTTGGTCTGTTTATACATTGTTAATAACGTGTGTTGAGCAGATCGGACTACCAAGGTTAAACATATAAATATATATATAATATTATATTACATTCGTTGCGGGTGACCATAAAGTAGAATCTTGTGTCTCCGACTTTCAAAATTGTATAAATTGTATAGATAATAATTGTAAATATAATCTCAAGCTTGACGTCTATCATGCTGCATCATCGAAGTCCTGTCCAATATATAAAAAAATATTCAGAAACCTAAGTGCCAAAGTAAATTATGATATGCCTAAATAGCAACTACCACACTTACAGAGTATGGCATCTAAAAATAAAGGGAAAATTAATTACAACATCATCTATCTGAATGCTAAAAGTTACATAAAAAACAAAGACGAAATTGATAAACTCATCTACCTAAATAAACCTGTGATTATGTGTTTAGTGGAAACACACGTGACTGGTGATATTGAATTAAGTGAACTTTCTGTGATAGGATATCAATGCGTGAGGTGCGATTCTAATAGCAGACACACATGTGGAGTAATTATTTTTGTGAGAAATGGTGCCAAGTATAAAATTGTACAAAATCTGACTAAAAGTGTGCCGATGGAATATTGGACTCTAGGAATTCAAGTAACGATTGATAAAGTAAAAAAACTTGTTTGTGGACTATACCGTTCTCCTAGTGGTAATTTGAAAAATTTTATTTCATTTTTTGAAGAATGGATTGAGAGGGCGGTAGGTATAAACCTGGCTACAATAATAATGGGTGATTTTAACATTGATATTTTAAAACATACCACGTACTCCAATAATCTCAAAAATATAATTGACTTTTGTGGCCTGAAACAAATGGTAAATGAACCAATCCATGTAACTAAAGGTAGTAGAACATTAATAGATCTAGTTATATCTAATGACTTTGATGTCAAAGTAAACATCCGGGGATATCCCATAATTACAGATCATGAAACAATTTATATTGATTATAACCTTCCTATGACTGACAAAATATGCAATGTCCAAAAGACATATGAGAAAAGAGATCTTAAAAAGTTTGATACCGACATATTTCAGTCTAAATTGTTGGAATGTAACTGGTATCGCTCATCTACAGACGCAAACCTGTTAGCTGACAACCTTGTAAATAACATAACTAACTGTCTTGACTTTGTTTCCCCTATTACAACTGTAATTTGTAGAGATACCAAATATAAACCAAAACCCTGGTTTACTGTAAAAACAAGTCAGGCTTTGAAAACAAGAGACTTGATGTATAAAGAAGCAACTGTAATTAATACTAATTATGTATGGGATAAATATAAGAAACATCGGAATGATACTTTATCAATGATAAGGCAAAATAAAAGAGATTTCATGCATAACAATATTGATAAAGCCAAAGGTGATTCAAAAAAAATGTGGAAAACCTTAAAAGATATTATCAAAAACAACTGTGTACATAATGATATACAAGAAATAGTATTTGATGTTCCATGCTCGGATACTGATTTAATTGCAAAAAAATTTAATCAATATTATGTAGATAGTATTGACGAGATTGTAGAAAGTATTCATCAGAATAATACCAATGTTTGCTTGGGGATAATCCACAATGCCCCTATTTGTGAGTTCAGTAAATTCGAAGAGATTACCATCTCTGAAATGAATAAAATAATTTTAAATCTCCCCAATAAATCTTGCACTGATGAGGGAATATCAGCCCATATAATTAAAACTGCGTATAGTGTAATTAAATACGACATGCTAAATGTAATAAATACATCACTCAATAGTGGTGTATTTCCTGAGAATTGGAAAATGTCGACTATTATACCAATACCAAGAAACCTAATACTAACAAAGCTATTGAATTCCGTCCATTGAACATGTTACCAATTTACGAAAAAATCCTTGAAATAACTGTACATAACCAAGTAAATACTTACTTAAATGAAAATAAGTTAATATGTGAACAACAATCTGGTTTTAGGAAAAATCACTCTTGTGAATCAGCAATACAACATGTAGTTACTGAATGGAAAGAAGAAATTGAAAAGGGCAAAATAGTTGTAGCAGTGTTTTTGGATTTAAAACGTGCATTTGAAACAGTTGATAGACATAAATTGTTAAAAAAACTAAGTAGACTTGGGATTATTGATAATGTACACAAATGGTTTACTGAGTATCTGACTGATAGGAAACAAAAAGTTAAATTTAATCGCAAGTTCTCTGATGTTATAAATAGTAAGTATGGTGTTCCACAAGGGTCTGTGCTGGGACCCTTGTTGTTTTCAATATATATTAATGAATTACCTAAATTATTGCAATTTTGTTTGATAAATTTATTTGCTGATGACACTGTTATCTATTTGTCTGGCTATGACTTAAATACATTAATTGAAATACTAAATAGAGAATTAAGACTAGTAACTGAATGGATGTCTGGCGATAATCTCAAATTAAATATTGATAAATGTAAATACATGATCATATCTACCAATGCTTAGTTAAAAAGACTGGGTGTAAATACTAATAAGATAGAATTATATGGTGAAGTGATCGAACAGGTCACTGAAATGAAATATTTAGGATTTGTTATTGATAATGAACTTAAGTTTGATAAACATATAAAATATATGGTAAAAAAATTAGTAAAAAAGATAGGATTTCTGGGACGCATAGGTAAGTCCTTGTCTATGTGGTCTAAACAACTAGTTTATAACACTATTATTCAGCCTCAATTTGACTACTGTGCCACACTGTTTATTGTTAGCTAATAAATCAGACCTGTCTCTTTTACGAAAACTTCAGAATAGAGGAATGCGTATTATAATAGGATGTTACAAATATACACCAATATGTGCAATGCTCACTTACTTGGATTTTATGAATGTTGAAGAAAGGGTGCACTATTTGTCCTTAACCTTTATTTACAAAATGTTAAACAATATGCTGCCTGAATATTTAAAATGTAAAGTTGTTATGGTAAAAGATATACATTCACACAACACCAGGGCATGTTTTAATAATAATGTGTATATTGAATTTAGGGGCAAAAGCGCATCAATGAAGTCGTTATTTGTGAAGGGTATTAAACTTTATAATAAACTACCAAATAACATTAGGGAATTGACAAAAAAGAAAATTAAATATTATATTATGAAAGGTAAATACATCTGATTGTTATTATTTTGTGAAGGGTCAGGGCTATACATTTGATAGTGTTGATTATGTCTGATTGTTCTATTATTAAGAATGTATAAAGCATATTATGTTCTGTATCGATAATAATAGCTGAACTCAGCTAATAATAAACGATTATTGAATTCGTTACAGGTCGTTTGCTGCGTTCTTCGTATCAACGCTATGGCACGGCATCAACCCCGGACGATACTTTACCCTACTCTACCTCATCACCTACATAGAGGCGGAAGACATCTGGTACCCCCTAATCAGAAAAAATAAATCTGTAATTTCCAGCAAGGTGATTGATTTCATCTTTTGGTTTTCATATTACTTTACGAGTGTACACGCGATTGCAGGAGGGAACTTTCTTCAAAATTTTGATCAATTTTATCGCTATAACGCCGCCATTTATTTCGTGCCGTATGTTTATGCTGCTATAATGTTAGTCACGGGTTTAACTTTAAAATTAATTTTAAAATCAACAAGTGAGAAAAAACTCATTTTGAGCCTGAATAACCAGTAAATCTTACATAGCATTTGTGTTCTTGGTCATAACAACAATACACTGAAAATCAGTTATATAACTGAGTGGGTAGACTCGAAATACAATTTATTTATTTATTTAATTAATTCATTTTCACTTTTTGTTATTATATTATGTATTATTTTTAATTTAGAATAATTGTTTAAAAATATGGTGATTCAATAATGTAACAATAATATGTTTGCTGTTTTTCTAGCTACGAGAGAAAAACGTTTAAGGGGGACAAGGCTTTCCTCTGAAAACCTCTAGTCAAAAATAAGAAACGTATTTTATTTTATTTTTAAGAGATAATGTTAAACTGTCGTTAATTAGTGATGTAACGATAACGTCTCGTCCTTTTCAACAGACTAATTATGGGTTATTAAAATATTCTTACTTAGAAGTTAATGAGCTAACATGTGTGGGAGTAATTACTAATTAGCAATCTTTTGTAATTAATATCTGAATTTATCTTTGGGTATTCGTTAATTACAATCTCCATAAATAATGGTGTTTGCTCTGGATCATTTATAAGAACATAGACCCTTGCCTCATTATTACATCTATCAATCAATCATCATGCGTTTTACTGATAGAATTGGTTTGAGCGTTAAACGCTTGACTCTGATTCGGAATGTCCCGGGGTCAAATCCCGTCTAGACCGGCAATCCCGACTGAAGTTTTTTCCGAGGTTTTCCTTAGTTGTTAATGCGATTGAAAGGGATTGAGTCCTCTCTAACAGCCCTCGGACATCCCTTCACAATTGTCCTATACCTAGTTAGACACCTGAAAAGGGGCATTGCACCTTGGGCAGGCTTCCCACAAAAAAATTAATTATCGTGTGTTTTATTTAGCCAACAATACAGGATTGTATTATATTATTTTATTTTTTTTTCCTTTTTTTTCTTTTCTTTTCTTTTCTTTTCTTTTCTTTTCTTTTCTTTTCTTTTCATTCTCCACCCTTTTTTATATTTGATTCATTCATTAAATGCATATAATATCATTTTTATTTGTTACCAAAATTGTTGTGTTTAATGCATTGTTGTTGTAATGCTACTATTTCAAATATTTACGAAAATGTAGTTTATTGTTGTTTCGGCATCTATGTAATTAGATTTATTTAGTTGACCTCCTTTGTAAATCAGTTTTTATAACTGAATAGGATAGACGTTAAATAATAAATAAGTAAATAAATGCTCAATTGCACAAACACAATATATTTTTTGTAATTCTAGTCAACAATATATTTGTGCTAAAATCAATCAGTGTTATGTTTTTGGATGAGCGTAGCGAGCGAAGCAAGTGAAGCGAAGACTTCAATTTCACTGCCCCCCCAAAAAAATTTAGCTCGGGTGTTTTTTTTTTGTTTTTTGTTTTTTTCTGTTTTTTTTTTGTATTTTTGTCTGTTTGTTCGCTCTCTACCGGACAAACGGCATATGCGATCTTGATGAAAATTTGACAGGACCTTTGAAATCTCTGAACTTAGACTTGCTACGTTTTTGGGTACAATCGAAGAAATGTTTCTCATGAATATTGTACTTTTACGATTTTTTTCGATTTTTAGTGCGATATTTTCGTGACATTTGGGCCGATTCTGACCAAACGGGTAGAGCTATAACGTTTATATTTCACATGGACATTAAGGTAATGATGATGTATTGCTTTTTAAAAGAAAAAGTTGAAAAAGTTAGCCAGAATCTATAAAAAAAAAGCTTTTAATATCAGTTTTTGAGGTAAAAAATAGCAATTGACAAGAAACAATAGAAACTTGACAACAATCACTTCAATGCGTAGGCAACAAAACAAAGCACTTGCAAAAGTAAAGATGTGCCACGCAAACTAAAAACTATAAAAAGCTCATCCTTCAACGCGGCGGGACTTTAGCGTTTTCCTAGTTTTAAAGAATTATCCATAATATACTTTATTGGATCAAGACTTCAATTCTAAGGCAATTTGTGTGTGTTGTGTGGTTTAGTGTTTTTTTGTGTTTTTTGTTTTGCTTTTGTTGTTTCTGTCTGTTTTTCGTCCTCCAAGCATATAACTAAAATACTATTTTACGGCCCTCAATCTTGCTTAATTTGGCCAACATTGTTTGACTGAGATTTCTCACCAATATTAAATTTTGATTTTTGCGGTATTAATGCATTTGGTGACATTTGAAAACGGGGTTAATTTTAAAAAACAAATACAGCATTAAGGTATTGTTTAAAACTTTTTGAAGAAACATGCCAAAACATTGCCAGATTTATGAAATAAGTTAAATAAGATTTTTCGAATTTTGTAACGAATTTTCGGCTGCCATTTGGCAATTTGACCAAACGTGGTTCAACGTTATATTATACATGACATTAGGTTATGGTGATTATACCTTTTGAAAGAAAAAGTTGAAAAAGTTAGCAAATCCATAGAAATAAAGCTTTTATTATAAGTTTTTTACGGTAAATAATACCAATTGACAGAAACAAAAGAAACTTGCACAACATTCACCTACAATGCGTAGGCAGCAAAACAAAGCACTTGCAAAAGTAAAGATATCCCAAGCAATTTATAACCTTTAAAAAGCTCATCCATCAACGCGGCGGGACTTTAGCGTTTTCCTAGTTATTTTTAATTATAACGGCATTTGTGGTTGGTGAGTGGTTTAGTGTTTGTTTGAGTGAGTATATACATAGGCATTTTATTGTTCTGTTTTCGTCCTCCAACAGATAACTAAATACTTATTTTTCGTGCATACCGGTACCCCTTTTTTAATTTTGTTCGCAAATTGTTTCCTGTGAGTCCTCAACCCAATATAAATTTGAAATTTTGTATCGGTAATTAAATGCTGTGTGTGACGTTAAACGGGGCTTAATTTAAAACAAAAAAAAACAAGCCATGTACGAGGATTTTTAAAACCTTTTTGAACATGCACACAACAATTGCCTTGATCGATGGAAAAAGGTAGGAATAGTTCCAAAAGTACGAACGCACATTTCGGCCCTATGTCATGTCTGGCAATAAAATATCGAGCACAACTGAATTATATTTATTAGTCCTTTAAGAAGGATGATTCTGACTCGGAGGGTCAGCGAGAGGCGCGGCTCCCCCCCCCCCCCATCCCCCCCCCAGAAAGTTTGAAAGCTCATGTTCTCGGCACTCTCGCCATCAGTAAAGGCCGGAACAAGGGTGGAACAATAAAGACAAACTTGTTCCCGTACGTGCTTGTTGAATTGAATATTCACATCGCTCGTTTTCCCTCCTTCGACCCTTTGATAAAACTAAGTAGCAAGATTTGAATCTCATGAATGAAGTGATGTTGCTTTGAAAAGCATGGCCGAGATTTCATTACTTTTTATCAGTGTAAAGTATAAGAAGTAAATCAGACTCGTCGTAAACGATGAAGAGGCTTTGCTACAAGTGAGTGAAAATAGAAGCTTGTTAGGTGGAAAAGAAACACGGAGTTCAATGGATTTCATCTTGAGTTTAAGGAGCTTATCTTGTCAAGTTGATGCATCAATGAAGTTATAAGGGGGCACAAAGAGCTTATCTTGTCAAGTAGCTGCATCAATGAAGTTATTAAGGGGCCTCAGAGCTGAGAAATAAGCTCTCTGGAGATGTTGAAATGAATCGAGGTCCTAATGAATGGAAAGTTCCAATATTAGAAAGCTTTTACCGTTTGGAATGATTTAATTTAGTTAATTCTACTAGCTGCGGAGACACAGTAGCCCAAGGTTATAAAATTAAATAATAGTTAACAGAAGGTTAATGTTCCCCAAGAGTTTTCCCCTTATTGAGAAAACCACTTTCGGTTGAATGAATTGCTACCGTATTTGGGTAAGCCTATTGTTCCTTATCCCCTGAAGGTGTGTAAGGATGTGTAAGGATTCACCTGAAAAGTGTTTATTCTTCCCGGCCAGATGGGCTCAAAACATTGCCCACGGAAAACTGTTTGATTTCCAAACTAAAAAAAACATTAGACTCAAGTAAACACGCAAGATCTATGCTGCTTTGGATTCAATTTTCAGTAACCTAACACGCGTTTAGTTTTTATGTATTTATTTATTTGTTTATCTATTTAACGTTTCTATCCTATTTACAAAGGAGGACAACTAAATAAATCTAATTACACAGATGCAGACAAAACAATGAACTACAGTTAAGTTAATATAAATATTACAACAACAATGAATTAAATCAATAATTTTGGTAACGAATTCAGAAAGGATATTAAATTCAATTAATTAATGAACAGAACCAAATGGTGGTTTTGGCTATTTTTTGCGCATGTTTATCTTTGGCGGATATTTTAGTAAAGATTGTTTAAATAAATCAACTTCTAAATGACATACAAACATAGATCTAAACCATTTAAAGTTTAAACTTATTATCTTTAATCATTCGTAGGTCAGATCTTTTCTACGAGAGTATGGTTTTAGTCAAATAACATTGGCGAGATAAGGCGGACTGCGGACGTGCAGCTTTAAGTTTAAAGTAAGTAAATAAATGTGAGGCTTCGTCTGACAAAGACATGGATCTCGTCATCATCTAGGTGCCCGTTAGGGCGCCGCAGCCAAGCCGCGGTGCGCTACACACTCAAGCACCTTATACAGCAAACAGAGTTGGGATGATTTCGAGGTGTTACCTAGCCGTCATGAAACGTGATGTGAATTTGAAAACTATCAAAATCGATGGGATTTAGGTTCCCCACAACACATGCCAAATTTGGTTGGGGTACGAGCATTCCTTCTTGGTGAAAATATGACTTGAAACATGCTCAAAATCACTTTAAGGATGTTAACTGGCTACTACTACTACTATCTAATCCGTCAGTTTCAATTGCCCAGCGATTCTGACCAAACGGGTGGGGCTACAACGTTCATATTTTACATGGACATTAAGGTAATAGTGATGTAATTCCCTTTGAAAGAAAAAGTTTTAAAAAATTGCTGGAAGGCTTCCAAATAAAGGTTTTAAAATAAGCCTTGTACAGGCATACAATCAACAAGTAACTATAGTTACCTGACAATAATCGCCTACATTGTTTACAAAAAGCAAGTCTTTGGACCATTATATTTTTTCATTCTATTGTTTATTGGTAATACCATAGCAATTAAATCAACTTTGATAAAATTATTATATTTTAACAAATAATTTTGCATTAGAACTTGAAAAAGTAATGAGATCCCACACATAACAAAAACTTGTAAAAATACAGCCAAACCTTACACACTCAAAAGAAATGAGATCTAAAAAAAGTGCCAAGCTCATTTACTTTTCCACATTTGCGCATTCTTAATTCATAAACGTACAGTGTCCCGTAACAACATCCTTGAAAAGCTTGGCAAAATAGAATTTGCATGACCATTACGTTAAAATTAATTAGAAAAAAAGAATTTGAATGAACTATTACGTTTAAATTTATAGTTGCAATCTCTATTTTGCGAAGCTTTTCAAGGATGTTGTTACGGGACACTGTACGTTCATTAGAATGCGCAAATGTGGAAGGGTAGATGAGCTTGGCCCTTTTTTAGCTATCATTTCTTTTGAGTGTGTAAGGTTTGGCTGTATTTTTACAAGTTTTTGTTATGTGTTACTACTACTGGCTACTATCTAATTCGTAAAAGTTTCAATTGCCCAGCAATTCTGACCAAACGGGTGGGGCTACAACGTTCATATTTTACATGGACATTAAGGTAATAGTGATGTAGTTCCTTTTGAAAAAAAAAGTTGAAAAGTTTGCTAGAAAGCTTCCAAATAAAGGTTTCAATATAAGCCTTATTCAAGAATATAATCAACAAGTATAACTATAGTTACTTGACAATGATCGCCTACATTGTTTACAAAAAGTAAGTCTTTGGGCCACTTGATATTTAACATCCTATTGTTAATTGGTAATTCCATAGAAATTAAATCAACTTTGATAAAATTATTATATTTTACCAGATAATTTTGCAATGGAACTTGAAAAAGTAATGAGATCCACACATAACAAAAACTTGTAAAAATATACCCAAACCTTACACACTCAAAAGAAATGAGATCTAAAAAAGGGCCAAGCTCATCTACCCTTCCACATTTGCGCATTCTAAATTCATAAACGTACAGTGTCCCGTAACAACATCCTTGAAAAGCTTGGCAAAATAGAATTTGCATGACCATTACGTTAAAATTAATTAGAAAAAAGAATTTGAATGAACTATTACGTTTAAATTTATAGTTGCAATCTCTATTTTGCGAAGCTTTTCAAGGATGTTGTTACGGGACACTGTACGTTTATGAATTAAGAATGCGCAAATGTGGAAAAGTAGATGAGCTTGGCACTTTTTTTAGATCTCATTTCTTTTGAGTGTGTAAGGTTTGGCTGTATTTTTACAAGTTTTTGTTATGTGTGGGATTACTACTACTGGCTACTATCTAATTCGTCAGTTTTAATTGCCCAGCGATTCTGACCAAACGGGTGGGGCTACAACGTTCATATTTTACATGGACATTAAGGTAATAGTGATGTAGTTCCTTTTGAAAAAAAAAGTTGAAAAGTTTGCTAGAAAGCTTCCAAATAAAGGTTTCAATATAAGCCTTATTCAAGAATATAATCAACAAGTATAACTATAGTTACTTGACAATGATCGCCTACATTGTTTACAAAAAGCAAGTCTTTGGGCCACTTGATATTTTACATCCTATTGGTAATTGGTAATTCCATAGAAATTAAATCAACTTTGATAAAATTATTATATTTTACCAGATAATTTTGCAATGGAACTTGAAAAAGTAATGAGATCCCACACATAACAAAAACTTGTAAAAATACACCCAAACCTTACACACTCAAAAGAAATGAGATCTAAAAAAGGGCCAAGCTCATCTACCCTTCCACATTTGCGCATTCTTAATTCATAAACGTACAGTGTCCCGTAACAACACCCTTGAAAAGCTTGGCAAAATAGAATTTGCATGACCATTACGTTTAAATTATTTAGTAAAAAAGAATTTGGATGAACAATTTAAATTAATACTAGTTGCAAATTCTATTTTGCCAAGCTTTTCTAGGATGTTGTTACGGGACACTGGAAGTTTATGAATTAAGAATGCGCAAATGTGGAAGGGTAGATTAGCTTGGCCCTTTTTTAGATCTTATTTCTTTTGAGTGTGTAAGTTTTGGGTGTATTTTTACAAGTTTTTGTTTTGTGTGTCTATATTACTAGCACAGTTACGGAGGTAGCCAGGGAGCGAAGACTTCAAAACCAAGAATATATCCCAAAAGAACACACAAATGAAATCTTATCTTGAATTGAAATCATTGCTGGAGGTGCCGAGTACAGTGGAATTTTACTTATAAACAAATTATAGCCACGTCCTCTTGACCAAAATATTCACATTCTCTTATCATTCTTGTTGAAGGAAAATGTAAACCAAAACTGTCAATGAAAGATAGTGTTTCGTGTTTGGTTTGTATCGTTCCCTTATGGCTGAAAAGATAACAATGTCTATTATTATTATTATTATTATAAAATCAGTTATATAACTGAGTGGGAAGACTCTTAATACAATTTATTTATTTATATATTTATTTTTTTAATTAATTGCTATTCTGAATGGGTTTAAAGAAAAAACTTCATGTCTGTGTGAATAATTTAAAATAATATACTTTTAGACGATTGATGTTTTGATTGTATATTCGTTTGTTGATTTTGTTACAAATGTCAAACAATCTACGTGTACAGACTATATAAGCGTAAAATAATAATAATTAATTTTTATTTATTAATAATAATTTTTTAAATCGGTGATTACTGAGGTCAATTTTATAGGTTTTTAGGAATGCCTAAACAGCAAACAATATAACAGCAACTCGACTAGTATAGACTACCATTTCTACAGCATCATTATAGACTAATACAAAAACTAAAGATATAAATGTAGTGTGAAGAAAATAAAGAAAATAAAACAATTATTTTTGGTTTTTTACTCACATTGATAATAATGTTTTTGTTTTTAATACTAGGGAAACGCCAAAGTCGTTGTTAGACGAGTGAGTGAACCATGTGTTGAGTACCCGGTAACATTCCTTTTCTTCCCCCTACCTTAGGCCTCCCTAGCCTATCATAGGCTACAGTGGAGCATTATGGCCTAAACTATGACCTAAACTTAAATACCCTATTATTTATACGAATATTATAATCAAACTTAAATGCAAATGTTCCCGCGTCCTCAACACATGACTCTCTCACTCGTCTAACAATGACTTTTTAGCGTTCCTTTCTTCCCCGACTTAGGCCTCCCTAGCCTTCATAGGCTACAATGGAGCATATGGCTAAACTATGACCAAACTTAAATATGCTACCCTATTGATTTATCAATTTATAATTAACTTAATGCAAATGTTCCCGCGTAATCAACCTGATATCTACTCGTCAACAACGACTTGCGTTTCCTAGTCGGTTGGCTAAAGCGCCATAGCCGATGTGGAACTGGTCAATAGTCGTGAAAGATTTGAATTTCTGGTTGTATTTTTAATTATTTTAACATGTTTTGAATGTAATAGTAGTGGTGTCATCATCTTGCAAACTATGGAAACATAGCCTACGAACGGAAAATATTGCAGGTTACTCAATTACGAGCGGATTGGGGTACTGATGTCAATTCGTAACTGCACGGCATTTCACAGCCAGGTAAATAACAAACAAAAAATATTATTTCAAAATGAAAACCATTGTCGTTAAAATAATTTCTATACATTTCAACGTATTTTTCAGTATTTTATTTCTTGCAGGTTTAAATCGCAACAGATTGTGCTCATTTTGTTAGCAGTTCTCAGTTACCTGGTCACGGATGTCTGTTCAAAATTTCAGCTCAATCTATTTGGCCGTTCGGCCGTATGAGCCCGGACAGACAGACATTTAACAGAATTAATCACGACCAAGGACCGATCGAGTAGCGTTGTAGACTACGTTCGCTGCGCTCACTCGTCTAAAAACCACATTCAATAGATTTTTCGGTGGGAATTTTTTACATGTCTATTATTTATTAAATTTATTATGTTTAGAATGTATGTTCCAGCAACACTTTCATATTTTTTGACTGTAAACCATTGAATTAAATTCAAGTAAAACATGACATTGTTTTAAAGAATCGATTTATATTATTGTTACACTCTATTCATATTTATAAATTTATACAACACATTATTTTTGTTATTATTAATATGACAATAGTAAAAAAGTGTATGTTAGATATTAAATAAAATATAAAATAATAAAATATGTATTTAATAGTTTGACCATGGATTTATTTAAACCGAAATCTAAAAAATATGGTGGCGTTCTAGTTCCACCTAGTTATATAAATATTATTAAAGGGTCAAAGGAGGCAATAAGCTTTACGCTTGTGTTGCTAATTAGACGAGTGAGCGCAGCGATTGAGGTCTACAATTCAAGATAAACGGCGTTTATTCTGTCCCTGTGTTTGTGAATGACTGTGTACGCAAACAATCAGCCGAATCGCTGAATATATATGATGCTAAAATTTTAAACAGACATCCGGTACGAGATTACTGAGAACAGTAAAAATTCAGCAACATCCGTTGCGATTTAAACCTACAAGAAATAATAAATTGGAAAATAGTCTACAAATGTTAGGATTTAATTTAACGACAATGGTTTTGCATATTTTTTGACATTATGAATCCAAATAAAAACAATTGTTTTGTTCTTGGAGAAATATTTTTTTATCTGTGAGGCTGTGAGTGCATGCAGTGACCAAGGTGTATCGAAACTTACACGCTCAAGATTCCCCCAAATTCCGCTGGGAGATTATCAAAGTATGACAAGAACATATTGTGGGTTGACTCCAACGCCCCGGATTGAGAAAACCTTCCAATCTTTACGCGTACTTCGTACTGGCTATGTTTTCCATACTAGGAAAACGCTTAAGTCCCGCCGCGTTGTTGGATGAGCGTAATTGGTGCATTGAGCTGCCCTGTGTTATGCGGATTTTCTGTTGTTCTGTGAAAACATTATTACTAAGTTCATTTTTTTTTAAATTAAAATAAATTAAATAAAAAATAAACTTAAATTTTAATTTTTTTAATTAATCGTAATTTTAAAAAAAGAAAAAAATCGAAAAATTGGGATTTTTAGAAGAAATAATTATTCGATTGCGCTCGAATTTCACACGAATAAATAAATAAATAAAATTAAGGTTCTGTGAAAAACTTATTTCAATAGAATCAAGCATGTAGGTGTAATAAGTAAAACAATTGTCTTAAAAAAGAAAAAAAAAACACAAAATTTCTATTTTCATGAAGAATAATTTTTCAATTGCACTTAAATTTCACACGAATATCTTTATTCATAAAATTAAGTTTCTGTGAAAAAATCATTAAAATCGGATAAAGCATGTAGTTGTTATAAGTATAATAAATTTTCAAAAAATCGAAAAAAATCGTAAAATTGCGATTTTCATGAGAAATAATTTTTCGATTGCGCTCAAAAATGTGGCAGTTCTAAGTTCAGAGATTTCAAAGGCCTCCATAAAATTTCATCGCAATTGGATTATCGGTTTAGCCGGAATCGTGTTAAGAGACAGACAAAAATACAGAAAGAAAGAAAGAAAGAAAGAAAGAAAAAAACAATCCGGATTTTTTTCTCCAGTGTAGTGAAATGAAATCATCGCTTCGCTCGCTACGCTCATCCAACTATTGTTCACATTTTAAAACATGTTCTATACTTTTTTAAATACAATCCAGAAATTAATAAATCGTTCACGATGAGGGTTTTGAACCCAGGTCTTCCACATTTCGGGTATAAGGGCGTCTTAGACAACTAGACTAGGGAACCGGGGACTTCCTTTCCAAAATAGGGAGGGAAGTTTATCAATATTTACCACGTTTGTTTGAGCCTTCACTAATGACAAAGGTGCCGAGTACATGTATTTTCAAACTTTTTCACAGTACTACTGAAGTGTACTTTATACGTCGAGGTCCATACAAAAAAGCGATGTGATTGTTTTGTTTTTTGGCAGTTATGATTGTAAACATCTTTAAGGCTATTGTACCACCTCTGGCCGATAACTTGAAAGTCGAAAAAACATGTCTGAAAAGTTTGCTGAATGAAAGAAGACCATTAAAATAACAGAAAAAAAGTGTGGATTTTTTGGGAGGGACATAACCTCACTTTTGGAAATAATATTTAGATTTTTGGACAAAAGTGTAATATACAAATCTAGTTCAAAATTAAATTTTGAGAGTCGGTTTTCTGGACATAGTTTCTAAACACCTTTAGCTATAACTTGACTATAGCTAAAATATCTGAAAATAACAGTTGGTGTACGAAATTTTTTGTCAAACGGTACAAATCTGGAAAAACTCGTATTTGTACCGTTTGACAAAAAAATCGTACACTTACTGTTATTTTCAGAAAACTTTTTAAGCGATAGTCAAGTTATAGCTAAAGGTGAAACTATATGTCCAGAAAACCGATTCTCAAAATTTAATTTTGAAATAGATTACTATATTACACTTTTGTCCAAAAATCTAAATCTAATTTCCAAAAGTGAGGTTATGTCCCACCCAAAAAAACTCACAAATTTTTTTCTGTTATTTTAAAGGCTTTCTTTCATTCAGCAAACTTTTCAAACATGTTTCTTCGACTTTCAAATTATCGGCCAGAGGTGGTACAATAGCCTTAATGAAAGAGGAAAATTAATTATAACGTAATGTCAATTCCACTACCCTACCCCCAACATAAAAGTTACCTTCATCAAAAGGTAAAGGTGGAAGGTGTTACGCCTAGGCTACGCACGTTACTTTCAATAAAATCCACCTGATCGAACACGTTTGCAATCTACGCCTTCTTGTCACATCCATTTCCCGTAGTTTGTGGTTCATTCTCCCTTGTCAGACTAGTGACGTCACGACAGCCGCAGGTAGTTAAAAACCATCGCCGTCAAATATGACGACACAAACAAATTATTTCACTTTCAATACTGAAAACTTGAGAGACTCTTCTCCAGAAAAACGTTATTCGGTAAAGTTATTATTAACAATAATTATTATTAATTGTGTATCACGTGTATTTTTAACCGGTTTTGGTTGTTTTTATATGGCTAAAATGAGTACGAGTGATGTGTTTATGTTATTTTTGTTCTACCTGACAGCGTGTATTTCTCACATCTGGCGTGCTCCGTCAAGAAAGGTTAGGAGGAAAATTGGCAAGTACACTACACACGATCGATTCGGCGTTATTCAGGCGTCCCCGTCACAATACAACAAAAACAGGATATCAAACGATAATTATTTTTTAATTGTGTTGGTGGTCTACCATTTCGGTTATAAAAACTGATTGATAATGAGTATAGTAAACATAATTATAGGATTGTGTTGTGTTTCGCTGTTAATTAGTCACCTTTCGTATAAGTTACGCAATAAACATTTATAATGTGGGATTATAAGTAAATAAGAGAAGAAACAAACTGATTTAAACGCAGGACCCTCTGAATTGTTAGCAAAGTTCCAACGAAGGAAATAAATCTTACCGAAGAGAAGTATTCTAATTTAATTTGGAGGATCACGTACAGAGAACAGTGTTCACGAGACAGGCATGTACACGACACGCTCGTCAGTACTCAAATTAAGATGTACAACGCTCTGGAGAAAAATTTGCTAATTCCAAAATGCACATGACACAGATATTTTTATGCAGAACAACATTAAACAAACATAATTGGTTTATGTAATAAACCCCACTTTTCACCATTGTTAAGCGTAAAGTCAACGCGACGGGAGCAACCTCTTCTTGTTCCCGTTGCGTCGACTTTATGCGTAACCATGGTGTATAGTAGGGTTTATTACATACATCAATTCTGTTTGTTGTATGTTGTTCTGCATAAAAATATCTGTGTCATGTGCATTTTAGAATTTGCGTATGTAGTTTAAATTTTTCTCCAGAGCGTTGTACATCTTAATTTGAGTGCTTACGGGCGTGCCGTGTACATGTCTGTCTCGTGAAGACTCTTAATCAAATATTATAATAAGTTGTGTGAATACATGTTGTCTCTTTTAGGTTACGAATAATGTTGAATAATGTGTAATGTAAACTGTGAAGTGAAGGGTATATCCAAGGAATGATTAAGACAACTATAAGCATTCAGCGGGATAGAGCCTGGAACTAACATTCAGTCAGGATTGCTGGTGGCGGGGATCAACTTGTGGCCTCTCACGCTCACAACGCTTTCTCCGTCGTTTCTCTATACGTTTCAGGAGAGAACCGGCAACAAAAGTTATTCATAAATATATGACAGTTAATATTTCTAAATAAATATTAAATATATTTGTAAGTCATGGTTGTGTTTACTTTAGTGTCATATTGATTTAAATGGTCGTAAGCGTAAACCAGTGGCAAGGCACATATATTTATAATAATTTTTCAAGTACTAAATAGGTTGGAGATAGATATTGAAGAATAAATAACATTGCCGAGTTTTAAAATCCATTTTAATCAGAAAACACAGTACATTTTAAGACCGTACTACTGGGATAACAAATTTAATAATGCACATGATAATACCGGGCATTAGCCACTGATTATTCCTTAATTTTAAAATTATTTTAAGAATATAAAATGGTTACACTAAGATAGTATAATATCCATTTGAAAATGCAGTGTATATACAATTTAATTTTTATTCACAAATATAATATTTGAGTTAAAACATATTATTATAAAGTCTTAAATGATTTGTCTAGTGTACAAAATACATTTATTAAAATATTAATATATAGTTGAATTGTATGATGCAATATATGTTTAAATCTTCAAGCAATGTTAATTAAAGTGACATCAATGTGTACATCAAATTTCAAACATTAAGTGAACAAGTTGCGCAATTGGTTTGGTATACTATAGAGAAACTTCAAACAACATATTTAAATCTAAAGGATTGTCGAGTTAATTTTGTCTTGTTTGAAGAGTGGAGTGTTATGTAATATGATTAAAGTCACGTTGAAGTGAGACCCAGGAAACAACGATCATGATTCATTTGGGGAGACTCGTGGTCAGTGGAGAAACGGTAGTCGGCGAGATAGCGACCACTTCTCTTGTTGTGAAGCTCATTGAAGACCCACCACAGCGTCGACCACAGTTGGAGCCTAGACAGAAACAAGGAGTCACGTGCCAACATAGATATTAAGATTCAGCATGGTCAAATTAGTCCAAAACATCTGTTGATTGACATTGTTGACATTTAATATGCGCGACATATTCGAAATAGAAAAAACGACGCCATCTTGAATTCTGGGTTTCCCGGTAAAAATTTGACATGCCAACATAAGGTTTGTTCTTTTATCCACCTCAAATTGTGGTAATTACACCCTAGGTGTAAAATACAGAATTAGAAATGGGGTTAAAAGGTGTAATATTTCACGGGTGGACAAAAGAACGATTTTGTTGTGATTTTAGAGCAAATTTTGAGGTTATGTTGCCAGCTGTCATTCAATTCAAACACTTTCAGAAGATATCTCACTCAATTCCACAGCTTTGTGCATTTTCTTCCATTCTATTCCATATTATTTTATTATAACCAGTTTTATCTTCTATTTATAAAACAATCGCACATTATAACGGGGTTACTTTTCAAATTGGCGCGTATTTTTTATAATTACACCTTTTATACCTCCTCAAGAGGCAGGTGCAAAAAGTGTAAAAGTTGTAATTACCCCCTGGACAAAAGAACATGTCTTAGGAAGAAATACTGTAATTACAGCTGGACAAAAGAACACTTATTTCTTCAAAGGTGCAAAAGGTGTAAAAATTGGTGGACAAAAGATATATATAGATATTCAGATTCAGCAGGGTCAAATTAGTCCAAAACATCTGTTGATTGACATTGTTGGACATTTAATATGCGCGACATATTCGAAATAGAAAAAACGACGCCATCTTGAATTCTGGGTTTCCTGGTCAAAATTTGACATGCCAACATAGATATTCAGATTCAAGAGGGTTGTATTAGTCTAAAAAAGTCTGTTGACCAATTGATATACGATTTGCTTCTTGCATCGTTAAATATCGCCCTTTCTCATAAAGTGACCTAGTCTATCACCCAACATAACATTATCTCAACATTTTACAAAATGAGGACAAGCCGGTTTATAATGTATACAGCTTCATTCAGGCGAAACCCGTCAAAAGAAGAGTCGAAGTATTATTAAATAGGTAAGCTCTCCTCTACCTCTTGCTCACTGTGCCTGCTCGCTGAAGGCCTGGGGTTGGCGGTGACGTTGGGGGGGGGGGGGGGCTGTTAAAGAGGAGAGAACCTTTCGTGCATTTCCGATCTACTCTTTAGTTGAAGTGAACTTTAGGATCGCTAGAAGTCGTCTGAAAATAATGTTTCCTCTGCATGTGAATCCTAATCAACATTGGGCCACAGCACAACTCAAACGACATGATTTTTTCTTTCAAAGCTAAGGTTTGCATTTGAATGCAAGTTCTCCCAGGCCCGGCATGTTCGCAATGCAACGTCATTAGAGACTCGTGGTCAACCAGCGGCCTACAAATGATCCCTCAGTCATATTATAGCGAAGATTAATTACAAACTATACATTTATATCCCACTGTGAGTCACGTCATTGCGAACATGACCTCAAACGGCCTTTTTTAACATTGCCTTTCAACAAGGATGATACAGCTTGTATTAGTGGTTTTGAAAGTGAGGTGGCTTGTATGTATTTATTTATCCACGTTTGAACCCAGTCTATCCTTCAAAGATAGTTTAATACAAGAATGGGTCAAAATGATATTTATTTTGTATGCTAGGTTTAATTTTTATAATAGCCGTGAGCTTTAGGCCTACTCTCTTGGGTTAGTCTCGCACCCGGGTTGCTATGATTAAAATAGTATCGTACTCTACCATAACCCTTTTATGAGCAAAATAGTTCCAAGGGTTAAATTTGAGTTTTGGCTTTGTAGACTGACAATAATGAAGACTAACAAAGAAAATAAAAATATGTTTTAAATATATTATGCGTAACCCTTTAAAAATGATGGGAAACATATTCCCTCCACCCATGAAAAGGTAAAAATTACAATATGTATGTTTATTCATCACACAAATATTGTTTTTTTTTTTTTTAAACAAAAATCATCTTTTGTAAAAAATTATTAGATTTTTTATTATTTTCTTTCCTCTCCCCTTGATTTTGGGTGATTATTTCGAAATATTCACTCACACACACAACAACACACGAACAAATAACGTATAAATTGGTAATCATTGTTATTGTAAACGTTATTTCCGACCGAACAGCCGTACAGTCTTTTTTTCGAGTTCCACGAGTATACGTAAGATAGCTGCACATGCTAACGGTGGGCATCATGCTCCCCGGTATCCACGCAGCACCAAGATTACTTTCTTATCCCACGGCCCATGAAGGGGATAAGCTATGGACAAACATTGCATCCCCGCATCACAGTTTGAAAGGTCATCAGAACTTATATTTACACAGAAGCGCTTTACGATCGTATCGATCCCAGGTCGACGACGAATACGATCTAGACAGCGTCCTGAAGGTAAACAGTAAACAAGAAACTTTGCTATCGAGGTAATTGTGTAGACAGTGGGATCCACGTTCACTTGACGCTTGCGCTCATAAGTAAGCCTCTACAGAAGATTCAAACGTCGTACAAGAGAGCAATATCAATATTGTTTCAAATCTCATCTCCAAATTCTAGAGAATTCAAGACGTATTTCAATGTTTCTGGAATCAAGTTTGATTTAGCATACACTAATAGCACAGTGTGCTTCTATAGTAGTATGTATACTAAAACATCGAAATGCGTTTTTAGGGCGCGGCTAGCGGCCTTATAGGTTTGTTATAGATAAGATTAATCTTTGATCAATAATAGGGATAGCAGGAATTGGGCATATATAGTGGCTGAATGAATGATAGAATGACAACATAGTTTCAACAAAATGTTCCCATAGCATCCTTAGACAATATAGTTTCTAAAGAATAAATACGCTTGAAAAGTTAGTACAAAAAAAAGAGGGACTTAATAAAAGAGCAAATTTTTTTTAAAAAAACGGAATATAACCTTAGAATCAACAATTACATTCGAATTGTCCGAATCAATTCATGCTAGTTAAAAAGTGAATTTTGAGCAGTGTTTTTTTGTACATTATTTCTACTTTTCTTTATCTACACACTAAATATTAAGGAAACTGGTTGTATGTAGTTTCTGGCGTTGCACGATTTGAAATTGTATATCAGCAGGCAAAAAAAATCGTGCAATGCAATAAACTATAGAAAACCAATAATTCTTAAATTTCGGTGTTGAAACAATATACAAAAAACTGCTGCTCAAAATTCAATGTTGAACTAGCTGGATAGATTCGGCCAATTTGAATATAATTAAAGATTCTGACGTCATGTACCATCAATATTTAAAACAAATAAACTGCTCTTTTATTATAAGTCCCTCTTTCATTCTATTTACTTTTCAGACGTCTTTACTACACCCTTTAGAAATCGTATTTAGGTCAAGGGATTCCCCTTCAAAGCGTTTCATTCACAAATAATCTTCAAATAATTCAAACATGTAAACTGCCTCCTAGATGTAACCAGAAGCTGACCCGTCCAGAAATCTACTGATGAAATCCGCCATGTTCGGACACGGGGATAGCGTATACACCAGACCGCTCTGATTCAAAATTGAACCACTACGCAATTACACCCGAAGAAATCAATAAACCCGACTCTTTGAATTATAACTGGCTACAGCTCATCATAGTGCATTTGATATGCACCAAGGACACGTTTCAGTTATGTCTACCTTTCGTCAAGTTACAACCTCAAGTCGCGCTATAAAAGTGGTTATATGGCTCCGGCTCTTACCCTATATGTCCGTTCTGGTGGGATTTGATCACCCCTTATAGCTTACTCTTAAACTTTATGTCCCTTCATAGCTTGGGCGAGACCTGTATTAAAAATCACGAACGAGAACAGAAGAAACGTTACGTCAAGGCAGCTCAATGTTATGGGTTGTGACGAGTAAGACCTGACCGGAACGGTTCACAAGTTAAATTTAGTTAATCCTTAAATTTGTTCAAAAATGAGGCAGATTATTAATAAGTGACAAAGCCAGCGGTTTAGCTAAGGTAGTATAACCGGTTCCCATTAGAACACCGAAGTAAAGCAAACTCGGGCGTGGTCAGGGGAAGAGTGGGTGACCGCTCTGACCTGAAACTCACGTACATCTCTGGTTGGAGCAGATGGAGGGTTCGAGAGCTAGTGTAACGGCTTCGTTCTCCTCGACGTCTGCTCGGCAGTCCGGGTTCGCGAAGGATCCTATATGACTGTGTTACACCGTCCTTTCGGATGGGACGTTAAGCCGTTGGTCCTCTTGGTACTTTTCGAAAGGAGTAGGCTACGTGCCGGTACCGGGTTTCCCCTCTTCCCTTCTGTTCATGCTTCATCCTTATCTATCACCACTCATCGTCTCAAATAGCCAAAGTGCATTAATATGAGACGTTAAGCAATATCCAATCCAATCCGATCCAATAACTAGCAACATTGGCTATGTTTACATGCAGGAATCAATTCTGCATTGGAATTGCATTGGATTCTGAGATGAGCATTTACATGTCATGAATTGAACAATTGGGATTCGGTCCGTTTTCAATACCAAATTAATGCGATCTAGCGGTATCTTTGAGAATTGCTGTACTGTATGTATGCTGTGCACTCGATCCAATACTCAAAACTGTTTACATGCTTGTTTTTGATACGATATTTCAATCCAATCCCAGCTTTTGGGGGATTGGATCCAACCAATCCGATCCTAGTTCTAAATGATTACATGGATGTTTTTAGAGGAAGGATCGTATTCAATACCGTATTGAATTTTCCATGTAAACATAGCTATATTGTAATGAGAGATCGAGGCGAGAGTCAGATGCATGGGGCAAAGATGAGATTCCCCGAGGAGCACGCGGATACGACAAGAAGGGACAGAATAAGAAACACTGACATTAGAGAAAGGCTGGATGTAGGGTGTAATTGACAGGATGGGAAGGACATAGGATGCCCAAGAGAAATTTATGAAGGAAGGATTGAAGAAAGAAGTAGAAGACGGGTTACGCCAAGGAAGAGATGGGAGGATACCATAGCAGGAAACTTAGGGGCACAAGGAGAGTGCTGGGAAGATGTTGAAGAGATAAGATTTTGAGTGGATAGAAAGAAGAGGTAAAAATGTGTTGCAATACCCAAGCTGACCCTGCCAGCAGCAGGAAACGGCGATGATGATGCTAGTATAATGATGAAACTTTTGGAGTAGGTGAGTAATAATGTAATGAGTTAAATGGACTGTACATTGCACTAATAAATAAAGACAATAGAATTAAACAATATCAAATAAAATAAGTAATATAAACCGGTGTAGAAGACGACTGAAGATACGTCGAAATATTATTCAATTCTTTATCTTTGTCTTTATTTACATTATTGATGATGATGCTGATGAACAATGAACATTGTGATAACGACAACTATTTGATTGAACTTTGTTGAAAGTGATATATTTGTTTTGAGGTTATGGCAGAACAACTCACCTAGGGAGCTTCCTCGTTGCACCAGGCAGATGTGCGTCCTGGTCGAACTGTTTCTCCCGCTATCTAGTGGCAGCGACTTGAAGCTGCTCGTCTGTTGCGACCTTGGGCGGAAGATGTCCCGCAGGTCAGCCTGGAGCAAAGAGAACTTGAGGTTGTTTTGTGATATCCAGTGTCAGACTAGAGAGCGTCTGTCCATCCGTCGGTGAATATGTCACCTCTCACGATAGAAACCGAACATGACCGACGTTTGACTCGCAATAATTCTGTGACATTAAACCATTATTATGTAATGATTGTATTCTCTGATTGATATTGCAAGTTGACATTGGTGGACAGTATTTTACATAATTTGTCGTAAGCCTGGCGGACATCTATTGAAATAATAATTTTTAACGAACTCCTGACTTTTGCAACAAATGTTTTTCTGTGTCAAATGCAGTTTAATGGAACTTTTATAACTGTGTTCATTTATTGCCAATCCAATCGGTAGTCATAGTGAGAAGAGCACCTATGAGGAATGTGTGCGATCCGTCAGTCAAACACTGGGGGATGACGTCTACTGAAGTCATGGCCATTCTAGCTCTGCATCACTATGATTTAAATTATTTTTTCGCTCCGCTCTACAATGCACTGCAATGTCGTATCGGCTATATAGGAGTCATACATCGATACGAGTGCGATTCATTGGTTCGTTGATCTTGTGTTTAGAGGCTCTGCTTCCAATGCAGAAGGTATAGGGATAAATCCATCAGTTTTGGGCTTATATGCATGTATATAAACGCCAAACGGTGACTTTGGAGCCGTCCTATAGTGGTCGCAACGAAAGAATACTGGTATACTTGCTCCAACGAAATAATGCAGATGCTTGGTAGTGGTGGGGGTTGAATGAATACGCGGTAAATGGAATGTCGCCTTTTTAAATGAAAGAGAAATATATTTTACCAACGCTAGCAAAAATTATCTGTGCTAGATCACAGAGTTCCTCCGTGTGCTAGATCCACGCTGAGCTAGCGTGAATAGAGTTGACAAAGTTGTTTTGTTGGGAAAACAATTTCAAGCCATCTGCATTCTTTCGTTGGGACCACTTTAGCTCAAAATTGTTTTCATAACATAACAACTTTGTCAACTATTCACGCTAGCTTAGCGAGGATCTTGCAAACGGAGGAACTCTCTGATCTAGCACAGATCATGTTTGCTTGTGTTGGTAAAAGATATTTCTCTTTCATACACAAAGGCGACATTTCTTTTACCGCGCATCATACAACCCCCCCCCCCCCCCACCGCCCACTTCAAAACATCTGCATTCTTTCGTTGGAGCTAGTATATCAACGAGGCACATAATAAATTCTAAGGTTGTTCCGAAATCCAAATCAGCCTTGTTGATTCTAGCACTGTCCGCGGGAGTTATCGTGTCCAGCTTGATTGATCGGTGTTTCCAACTTAAATATGCTGGTATCTAGTTGGTCATTGTTCGCTCGTCGACGGTGAAGACGCCTACAGGGTTGGCTTGGTCTGATTTACAACGCGGTGGAGGAATATTCGGATGATATTAACAATGCTCCCTCTACCATATGTAATTCTAAATCGTTAAATACCTAGTTGAAATACGATCGATTATCAACAATAAGATACTAAAATGACATAATTTTCGAACATGAGTTAATAGCTAACCATATATTAGCTGGCTCCGAAAAAGCACTCATACCGTTATGAAGGATTTAAAGCTTATTCAGTAGCTTTGCATTTATGTACATGCTATGGAGAAAAGGAGCATTCGTATTAAAAAGCGCACAAATTCACCATCTCAATCAGACTCATCCCGTCAAAAGCTGGATTAGTTAGATGTCCATTGGGATTGATGCACTCAGCTGTATTTCCTACTGAGATTCATATTTGAACGGATGGCTGAGTAGGATTACTAATCGGATGAACTCTGGAATGCAACTCACCGCAACAAGCCAACGATTGATGTTGCGAGCGAAAATTATTCCCCGCCACCAAAGCTACTGGCGCATAGTAAAATGTGTTGAATTCTTTAGAAGGCGGTGGAACAGTTTACTATTCTAAATACACTGAGATACTTGCATCAGTGGGCAATAAATATAATACTATAGGTTTTATAAAATATGTAAAAAAACACACAATTGTTTGAGTTTTTGTTTGCATTTTTTAATGGGGGTGCAGTTAAGTGTGCATGCACACCGAAAAGGGTGACAACAATATATTAAAATACTATTTTCGTTTATTTATGCTGGACAAATTTACATTATTTTTATAAACTCGATTTTTTATTTTATTTTTTTCTAATTTTGAATTTTTTTTAACCAGTGCGATATCAGTTAGCCCAGCGCATGTCCTTTTAAGAGTGAAGAAAAGCCAAAAGTTACCCTGAATGTGTCACTCATGAAACAGTAGACCAGCGGGTTGACAAGACTGTTTGCCATGGCGAGCCAGTGACAGGTGAAGTATGTAGCTGTGAGTCTGTTCTTCTCCTTGGATGAGCTGAAGAAACTGAAGTTTGGCACGAAGTAGTGCAACAAGTTGAAGACTTGAAGTGGCAGCCAGCAGATGGCGAACAACGCGACTATTGTTACCAGCATCTTGATCACCTAGAGAACAAAACAGAAGAACCTTCATCATAACCTTCTTCTGCTAAAGCTGGTGGCTACGGGATCCAGGGAGATATTTTTAATCATCTCTCCAACTACTTGTCTGGTAGATTGCAAAGCGTTGTTATTGATGATGGAATATCTTCACCTGAATCTGTTACGTCTGGAGTGCTCCAGGGATCAATTCTGGGACCGTTAATGTTCACATTATTTGTTAACGACGTTCCGGCATGTTTTAAAAGTGTAGTTAGATGTTCTTTGATTTTTTTACATCATTTTTTTTGTACTTTAGTAATTAATTAATTTTATGTAAAAGCCTATATCACACTTGTGGAGGTAATCTGTTGTTGGCGGCAATAAATAAATAAAAAGACGATTCGGATAAAATAACCACTACTTCCCCATCACACTGAACAAGTACCTGACGAATGATCCGCCATCCCCCAAAATTAAATACCCGCTTCCACTCATGACTGAAACAGTCTGGAAAAAATCCCCGACTTCACGTAACCATTACTAAACATCCCCAGCAAACGGTATTTTATGACCATAGAGGTCGGTTTATTACATAAAATATCACCGGCAAAGTGTTCCGATGAGAGCAGAGCAACAGAGCAAGAGAGGCACTACTGGCTACAAGTTCGCACCATCATTATACAGCACACATCACTTTACACCAGTATATCCTCCTCAGACCCACCGTTTCCTATTTACTATACTGCAGGGCGTGTGTCTCTCATAGGAGACGGTGGGTCTGAGGACAATAAAGCGAACCTATCGTTACGTCAGGTTATTGTGCGTCATTCTAGCCTAAGAGGAGCCGTGCTGGACAGTTTCGGATACAGGCAGGGGAAGAAGGGAGGTGATTTTCACGTATTTGTCGTTCCCAGCAAACAAAGTGAAGTCTTTATGATATCTTTAAGAAGTCACTTTAATGAATTTACTGATATCCTCAGGAGGTCACTAATGATTCATTATGATATCTTTATGATGTCTTCAGTTTCTCTAAATGTCCCACCTATCCTGTTCATAATGATGTCATTAGAAGGTCATTTTCCATGTTTTAGATAATTTTTTTTATGGCGTCGGTAAGACATATCATACAAGGAAAACGCTAAAGTCCCGTCGCGTTGTTGAGCGAGCACCGGTACGTGCAACAACGACCCAAGTACGACATTCCCATAATGTTACATACCAATAAGTCTTTAAGGTCTTGACCGATTTAGCTGAAAATTTGGTAAATAGGAATGTTGTACTTATTGACCCTGCAAAATTTCATTACGATCGGAACATTTTTATTTTTTTATTTTTTTATTTTATTTTTTATTTTTTATAACCAACGATCGGATTTTGTTCAAAAACTATACAGCAACCCGCCTAGGTGGTATGTACATGTGTGAAAAATTTCAGGTCGATCAGAGAAACGGTGCGACCTGTATCGAAGAAGAAACAAAAAAAAAAAAAAAAAAAACAGACATTTGAGCCATAAGAGTCAAGTGGAGACGCTCGCTAAACCAGGAAAACGCTAAAGTCCCGTCGCGTTGTTGAGCGAGCACCGGTACGTGCAACACGACCCGAGTACGACATTCCCATAATGTTACATACCAATAAGTCTTTAAGGTCTTGGCCGATTTAGCTGAAAATTTGTAAAATAGGAGAGAATGGATAAAAGCCACCGCCATCTAGAGGACCTTGACATCATTTCTTTGGGAAAACTATTTTAACTCTTGATTACTTCTAGGTGGCAGTGCAAAGTGACCAGAATTCTCGTGCGACTTTTCGTTGCCATGGAAACGTTACTTTTGTTAAAATGTAATTTTTATCTACACTACTTATCGGATCAAAATAAAATTAACATATTCGTGACCGGACGGACATTCTAAATGATTTGGCTACCTCAGATTTTGTCGCCGTTTAGTTTTAAAAAAAAAACTTGAGATTAACTTTAATGTAACTTTATAACTTTTTGAACGATTTTGCCACAAAACTAATGGCATTCAATCGAGAACGAAGCTTGCGGATGGTCAAAATTTCAACTCGATCCGAGCCTCCGTTCGACCGCTATCATGAGTCAAAAAAGCTGCGCGACTTTCCGTTGCCATGGTAACCGTACTTTGCTATAATGTACTTTCTATCTACACTACTTATCGGATCAAAATAAAATTAACATATTCGTGACCGGACGGACATTCTAAATGATTTGGCCACCTCAGATTTTGTCGCCGTTTAGTTTGAAAAAAAAACTTTCGATTAACTTTAATTGTAACTTTTTAACTTTTTGAACGATTTTGCCACAAAACTATACAGCAACCCGCATAGGTGGTATGTACATGTGTGCAAAATTTCAGGTCGATCAGAGAAACGGTGCGACCTGTACCGAAGCAGTAACAGAAAAAAAAAAAAAAAACAGACATTCGAGCCATAAGAGTCAAGTGGAGACGCACGCTACGCTCGCTCAAAAATGATAACCTTATGATGTCAATAGGAGATCACGGTCGGGAAGCAACGCTAGCGCGATCTATAGTAGCCACCCAATAAAGCCACCAATGGCAGAATCAAATTTAAAAAAACAATATTTCCTCCAAAGTTGAACTTGGGTTGACTGGCAGAGTACCACGGTACCAGATCGATCTGTATAGAGAAGAATTACACATCTAAATTATATCGGTAAGACCCGGATTCGAACCCGGGACCCCTCCCTCCATAGTCGAACGCCTTCTCCACTCGGACACGGTGCCTGTGACATCCTCGTCGCGCTAGCTGGCATATACCGACAGTGTTGGCTCGGGCGCTAAGCGCTCGGCTCTGATTCGGGAGGTCCCGGGTTCGAATCCCGTCGAGACCGGCAATCCTGACTGAAGGTTTTTTCCGAGGTTTTCCTCAGTCGTCAAGGCGAATGCAAGGGATTGAGTCCTCTTAAATAGCCCTCGGACATCCCTTCACAATTTCCTATCCGCACATACCTAGTTCACCTGAAGAGGGGCTAATTGCACCCTATAACAGGTTTCCCACGACTGCAGGACGACTGCAGGACGACTGCAGGACTGCTGACAGTAGAATGACTACGTGTCTGCATGAGGCGATCTGCTCCCGCCGACATAATTACTCCCTCACGATCCCTCGGGTCAAGCATTAACGGGTCGTCAAATGGGGACAAGGACTAGGTGCCAGAAAAACAAGCAAACAGGGCAGGATGGTTCATAAACTCTAAGCACTTAAATGTGTTATCTTTCTAAATTCTTTCTATTTATTTTTGTTGGCCTGCTTTTGTTATTTTCTTTTTGTTGGTGTGTTTGGTTTTGTTATTGTTTTTAATTTCAGTTTGTAATTTAATCTCTTGAAAAAGGAACTCCAATCTGAGTTCCGAAACGTTAAGTAGCAATTAAACTCAAGGAGTGGCGTAAACCGAAAAACACTATTATTTCTAAAAATAAGTATATATATATATATATTATGCAACGTTTACATTTTGGGTAATAAATTCAAACCCATGGAATTAAAATATATTTTTACTACCGACATTTCTTTAGAATTTCACGATCATTTTCTGGGGCATTTTTTTAATTTAGATTTAAAATACTTTGCTCTAAGTTTGTTTCTCTTTTTTGACAAGAAGTCTTTGAACATTCGAACAATTAATAGTAATAAATTTAAATAGACATATTCCATAAATGATAATTTGCATATTTTTCATAGAGTATATTTATAATATTGTATACATAGAATGCAAATATTTTGGTAGAGTAAAGTTATTATTTAGTAAATAAAATACAATTAATAAACATGATTAAAGAGGATGATTGTTGTAGGTGTTTCCTTTAATAATAATAATAATAATAATAATAATAATAATAATAATAATAATAATCATCCACAAGACCAACCTACACCACTACCACCACCTCCACAACCACCTCAACCACCACCACAACAACAACAACAACAACTAGAGCCGTTCCACCGCCATCCTGGCAGTTCCAAGAAGAAGTGAACGTTTGCAACAGAGCCAAACAAACGAAAGACCAGCAATCCCTTGAAAATGTCTTCCACAGTGAGGACGCTACGTCGGGAAATCAAGAATAATGTAAGTTGTTCACCACCACGACGCGGCGAAAACATCCCGTCAATGTTATAATTTCTCTTCAATAATAATAATAATAATAATAATAATAATAATAATAATAATAATAATAATAATAATAATAATAATAATAATAATAATTGCCAATTAAAAACATTGATGGAACTTGAAAAACTATTGGAAAATTATCACTGATATTTATTGTTCTAACTAAAGTAAAATGTGTAGTTTAAATTGTCAATTAAGAAAACTTGGAGTTGCAGGTAGTTGCCATAATATTCCAAGACAAGAAGTTAATGAGAATGAGAATGAGAATGATCGTGCATGAGCGACGCACAAAGCACCGTTGAACCGTCTTCAGGGTTGACACAGCCCACAATTCCAAGCATTTCATCGATCAGCGAAGTCGCAGCAACAACACTGGTTTGATCTCCTTGAAGTTTGGGGATGAAACATCCCTTGAAGGTCTCCAATTCGTGATAAAATCGCATATTCTTCGAAGAACTTTTATGTTCGTCAATTTGACTCCTGGTCGATTTGGCGTGGTTAATACAATCCCAAACTGCAATGGTCATGATCGGGGGAAGTTCTCTTTAGTCGGTAAACTTCGAACATGGTGTCAGAGAGACGCTTACCATCGTCAACACACGCGTGTACTAAGCCAGTCATAATTGTCTCAACTAACAGATTAAACTCTTTTTTCTCCGTTTCGTTCAAACACAATTGAGAAACAACTTTAACCTCATCGTTATGATGTCCAGCAAACCTATTGAACTGCAGAAATCTTTGAAATCTTCTCGTAACTTCTCATTATCTGTAGTAATGTCTTCTTCGCCATCGTCGTGGTTATCCTGTGCGATGATATCTTGGAACCATCTGAAAGCATCGTCTTCTAACACATCATAGGCGTTGAGTGTGTTGTGTTGCGTCTTGATGTCACATACATTCGTGTAGTTGATCAAGGCGGCATCGAGTGAAGCGCACACTACAAGAGTTCCATCTTGAGGGTGGATACATTGCATCGTGGTTATAGTTTCATCAATAAAATAATCAACCTCTTCTCTCACTGGTGGATCAAGCTCTACACTACTGAGGCACTTCTTGAATAAGGTTATCTGTCCATGGAAAATATACAACTTGGAAGAAATATCTATCTTGTCTGTGCTAAGCTCTTTTGCTATCGCAGCAAAATTAGACAAACACTTTTCCACTTGTTTTCCATCTGGTTTAGAATTACTGGAAAATATGTTTACAAGCCGTTCTGCATTTTTCGCACAACCAGATTCAAACTTTCGTTCAAGAAATTCACGCATTATGTTGAATACCTTAAGGATTGTCGTATCTGGACATACCTCCAAATTTGATGCTTTTTCGGATAAACATTCTTGATATCTTGGCTTTTTCTGACAAACATCCTCGAAAAATGTGCGAATTTGTTCAGTGGTAGTATTCTCGTTTTTAATTAATCTGGGCATTTGAAGTTCTTCAACACACGGAATAGATAATATTTCGACTTTTTTGAATATCGATTTATATTCTTGGTCGCTGGCTTCTGGAGGACACACTCGCTCTGCAGTGCTGCCAACTCCAGCGCAAAACACTGCTTCAACAAACACTACTACCAACACAAACTTCAACAATGTCGCACAAAGCTTCATGATGATTCTTCTGACTTCAAAACAGAACACTTCTCAGTAACACAGTGATAATGTCACCGAAGTTAGAGAAGTTTATCACTTACTGACTCAATAAACTTATCTGCCTCTATTTATAATGGTAATTGCATTATATATCGCTTTGCTATAAACTGGGCGATACATTTTTGTTTGTTCAGATGAGCTGATCCAAAAGGTTCAAAAGTCTCATAACGCTGTACTAGTTTTCAATAAATAACTGCAAATGTCGAAACTGTGCTAGAAATTATATGATAATAATATTATGTTGTTTACTGGCAATTGCATTGCAAATAGGTTCAAATTTCAAATCACTCTAAAAATCTTTATTCAAATTACATTTAATATTCTTAATTAAGTATATAATTGTGTTGCTTAACAAATTCCCCCTTTTTATCATTTTAATTGGCAGTTTAGATTTAATAGACATTACGTAATTGCTGATTATATCCACGGTTAATATTTTAAGTAAATGTTTTACATTTTCTTGACAAGGAATCAAATTGTGTGTTAATATAATGACGATAGTAAAAACAATATATGTTTTACTGATTTATTTAGTTAAAGATATCCTCAAACTGGATTCTAGTTTTTAACGAGCGATAACAGCTAGGACCAAGGCTATCATGAGACCTTGCGTTTACTAAGTCATTGACATGATAATTGTTCTTTCTCTGACATCAAAACATAATAAAAAAAACGGAAATGCGCGATAACATTTTGAATAAATTGTTAATTTATCTGATTTGTTTTCTTTTGCAGCGCAAAAATTACAATAAGATGATGAAAAATGGATTTAACTTGATACTTGATGTGGTGCATTAAGCCCAATTTGGCCTATGCTGGAGGTCCATACCGTGTTCCTTTGAACACTCACTGGAAGAATTTATATGTGTCTTTGTGGAGAGAACTCTTTTTTGTATCAGTAAAGAAAAATAAAAACTAATATCTAGAATTAAAAAATGGATTAACTGTTCAAATATATGGCTTGATACTCGGCAACCGGGTTACTCAAACATACAAATGCTATTTCGCTAATTTGATTAAATCAACTTTGATTGATTGAGTGAGTGAGTGAGTGAGTGAGTGAGTAAGTGAGTGAGTGAGTGAGTGAGTGTGTGTGAGTGTTGAGTGAGTGAGTGAGTGAGTGAGTGAGTGAGTGAGTTTGTGAGTGAGTGTGAGTGAGTGAGTAAGTGAGTGAGTTAGTGAGTTGTTGGTTGTACGATCCAAGTACCGTGTATATTCTTGGCCAAATACTTAATATTTTTTTATAAAAAAATGTTCGTCACAATCTAGCGCGCTTTTATTCCAAGATTAACAGTGGAATAACAATTTTCTGTCTGCGAAAATATATTAAGTTAGAGACACCTTCAACTATATAAAATACTGAAACTTTGCTACCTGACACAAGACAGTATCCCATATTTTAACAAAAGTCAGACCAGATAAATGTGGAAGGGAATAAGAAGCGGAAATGGCTTGGACTATTTTGCAAATAGAAGGCAGTGAAGGTAAGTTCAAAGATAGGTCCGCCTTCTTCAGGTCACAAAAATAAAGACCAAAATACCAAGTATTCATTACAAAAATATTGCCTGTTTTAAATTTAGATCTGTTAGGCCTATGTCGGTTATAATCAGGGGAAAGTGTTATGTCACCTAGGGATATATTTACCATCTCTAACGACAATTGCCGGTTGATGGTGACAACTTTGTAAATAGAATACATCATGTGTGGCTCTTGTGGCTCGTTGGTCTTGTTGTTAGCGTCTTTGCTTCCAATGCACAAGTTCCAGGGTTCAATTCCTGCTATAGACAGGGAATTTGTAAACGGTGCCTTTGGAGCCGTCCTAGCAACGAGACAAATAATAAATTTAAAGTTGTTCTGAATCGGCCTTGTTGACTCTGACGTTGATCCGCGGATGTTCGCACTGTTCATACCATCAATAGCTATATTTCCTATAAAAAATCAATCTTTGATTTGTTATCGCTCACTCGTCGATTGCGTCGTGGCCTACAGGATTGGCTTGGTCTCTTTAGTTTAATGTCCCCCACTGAAAATCAGTTATATGACTGAGTGGGTAGACTCTAATTGGGAATGTATTTATTTTTTATTTACTTTTGCTAACATATCGATCAACATTAAGTTTACAACTTACTTAATAGCCTCTAGCATTCGCTTCAGTGACACGCAAAAAGGTTATGCTGTTGCACAGTATACGAGGTTTTATGTTCGCAAATGCTTTGTCCGATTGTAATGATTTTTTCACAGAACCTTAATTTCATGAATTGATATATTCTTGTGAAATTTGAGCGTTATCAAAAAACTATTTTTTACGAAAATCGCAATTTTACGACTTTTAATATTTTTAAAATTTCTTCGGCAAATAACACCAACATGCTTCATCCGATGGTAATGATTTTTTCAAAGAACCTTAATTTTATGAATTAACATATTCGTGTAAAATTTGTACGCAATCAAATAATTATTTCTTATGAAAATTTCAAGAAATCGATTTATTTTTTAAAAATTACGATTAACTAAAAAATTAAATTTAAGTTAATTTTTTATTTAATTTAATTTAATTTTAAAAAAATCTTCAACTTAGTGATGATTTTTTTCACAGAACAACAGAAAATCCGCATAACGCATGGCAGCTCAATGCACCAATTACGCTCATCCAACAACGCGGCGGGACTTAAGCGTTTTCCTAGTCAATAAAATCATGTAACACGTAATATTTCTCACGTCTCGTAATGGCATCGGGAAGATGTCTTGAAAGTTTCACTTAAAGACAGCAAAAATTCATAGTTATAACTAAAATATGCCAAATAAAACACTTGTATGTGGGTGCTATAATAATAAATATCTTCGGAATACTAATCACTAGGAAACGCTTTTTCAGGCGCGTTGTTGGATGAGCGTATGTTTTTTAAACGAAAAAAGCGTAAAATTGCGATTTTCATGAGAAATTATTTTTCGATAGCGCTCAAATTTCACACTAATATATTAATTCATAAAATTAATGGTCTGTAAAAAAATCATTACAATCGAATAAAGCATGTAGGTGTTATAAGTCGAAGAATGTTTTAAAAAAATCGTAACATTGCGATTTTCCTAAGAAATAGTTTTTCGATTAGGCTCAAATTTCACACGAATATATTTATTCGTAAATTTAAGGTTCTGTGAAAAAATCATTACAATCGGATAAAGTATGTAGGTGTCATAAATCGAAGAAATGTTTTAAAAATCGAAAAAAATCGTAAAATTGCGATTTTAACGAGAAATAATTTTTCGATTGCGCTTAAAAACGTGGCAGATCTAAGTTCAGAGCATTCGAAGGCCTCCAGAAAACTTCATTGCAATTAAAGTTTCGATTTAGCCGGAATCGTGTTAACAAACAGACAAAAATACAAAAAAAGGAAAAAAAACATTCCGGATATTTTTCTCCAGTGTAGTGAAATGGAATCTTCGCTTCGCTCGCTTCGCTCATCCAAATGAGACATTATTACAAAAAAGTGTGCATCATCCAGTGATTTTTAAAAGATGTACTTAGGATGTCAGTTAAAGAACATTCAGCGTGTCTCATAATGACATGTATGTTCTTTATTTCATTTAGTTCAGCAGAACTAGTATACATTACACTGATTCCATACATCCAATACAGAGTAGGCCTACAAACTAAAAGACAATAATAGCAACCTTAAATCATCGGGAAGATGTCTTTAAAATGTCAATTGAGGACAGCTTTAATTCTAGGAAATTAACGAAAAATTGAATTAAACTATGAAGCTTCGCAAACGCTTTTTCAGGCGCGTTGTTGGATGAGCGTAATTTTTTTAAGACGAAAAAAAGCGTAAAATAGAGATTTTCGCAAGAAATAATTTTACGATTACGCTCAAATTTCACAAGAATATATTAATTCATAAAATTAAGGTTCTGTGAAAAAATCATTACAATCGGATAAAGCATAGGTGTTATAAGTCGAAGAAATTTAAAAAAAAATCGAAAAAAATCGTAAAATTGCGATTTTCATGAGAATAATTTTCCGATTGTGCTCAAAAACGTGTCAGTTCTAAGTTCAGAGATTTCGAAGGCTTGCATAAAATTTCATCGCAATCGGAGTATCGGTTTAACCGGAATCGTGCTAACAAACAGACAAAAATACAAAAAAAGAAAGGAAAAAAAAGAAAAAAAAACATTCCGGATTTTTTTCTCCAGTGTAGTGAAATGAAATCTTTGCTTCGCTCGCTTCGCTCGCTACGCTCATCTAATTATTTGTGTATGGCTCTTAAATGATGAATATTTTCATAATGTTTACAAAAACACATTATTACTAAAAAAAATAGTAACAACTAATGATTTCAAAAAGATGTTCTTAGGAAGTCAGTTAAAGATGTATTCTGCATGTGTCTCGTAATGATATCGGGAAGAAATCTTTCAGCTATCACTAACTGACGTGAAACATTTATGACACGATTGGGAACTTCTAATGATATCAGTGTGTTTGTTGGGTTCAGGCTATCGTTAGTCCATCGTCATAGTCGTCGTCGTCGCGGAGGTCGATGAGGGGATTAAAAAGGTCCCCGACAACGACTGCCAGAGCTCGACTCTTGTTTCTTTGGATAAAGTACTCCTCTACTTACTATAGCTGATATGCGAGCAGAACTTCGCCTTCTTTCTGGCCTCTTACGATTTGCAAAGAAATACCTTGGGGCAAATCCTACCCTTGGCCCAGAATTAAATTTATATTATTGTTGCTATTGTGGTCGCGGTAAGTTCTCCAAAATAGAATTTAAGTTTAGTCGTACTTTGTCACGAATCAAGGTGCGCGGAAGCGCACCGGGCCAAGCCACGCGCGGCTCCGCTTCCACTAGCGCCTATTACCGCACGCCTACTTTAGCACTTAACACGGTGTCGCCGACGCGAAACCATGTGAGATGAAAACCTGCAACTTGCTTCAATCGATGGGCTTTTACTATGAGATGACCCATTTCAAGTTTCATCCCGATCTGATGATGCGTCTAGAAGTTATTGAGACGTCTAGATCGTTCAAAATGACTTTCTTCTTGATGTTGGGTGGGTGGGTGGCTGGCTGGCTGACGAATTATGTATCTATTTGTGGGCCCTCAATGGGTAATGTTAGAGAAGCCAAAATTTGCACCGATGTCAGTCATCTCAGTGGCCATGTGCTATACAAACGATAATTGGATTAGATGACCGGAAGCTTAGATAACGCAATTTTTTTTTTATATAACTGCGATGCTCAAACCTTTTGAATATCAATGAGTGAGACTTTATTTTGAATCATTTTAAATAAAGTAATTTTCTCTACTTGGATGCTTACATCCGTACCGTGTACGTTCTAAAAAAATTAATGATATACCATACAAAAATGCAAAAACTTGCAAAAAAGGGGCCAAGCCAAAAACGAGGAAGATACAAGTGGTTCAACTGCATAAAGTGGTGAGATCTAGAAGTGTGGCCAAGCCCATTATTTTGTTTAAAATAATAAATATATTTGTTCATTATATAATACATTAATAATATATCAATATCCATATTATTATCTAACTATAATTTTGAAATAAATATATTAACAAAAATAACATAAACATAAAATAAATTTATTGAAACATTTACATGAAGAAATATCAAAATTAACAGACGCCATTCAAAATTAAAAGCTTGGTCGATGGATTTGGATTGGTTATGTTTTGATTAATCAGTAACGACAACCAAGTTAAAAATTCATCGACCAAGCTTTTAATTTTGAATGGCGTCTGTTAATTTTGATATTTCTACATGTAAATGTCTCACTAAATTTATTTAATGTTTATGTTATTTTTGTTAATATATTTATTTCAAAATTATAGTTAGATAATAATATGGATATTGATATATTATTAATTTATTATATAATGAACAAATATATTTATTATTTTAAACAAAATAATGGGCTTGGCCACACTTCTAGATCTCACCACTTTATGCAGTTGAGCCACTTGTATCTTCCTCGTTTTTGGCTTGGCCCCTTTTTTGCAAGTTTTTGCATTTTTGTATGGTATAGGATCTACATCAAGTTCACAATCATCCAAAACATTTACAACTATTTCATAAAAGTTAGGCTTATCACTTAGGTTTTAACGGTAAAGTAGATTGATTGTCGGCGTGGTCTCACCTTCCTCTTGGCCTTGAGTTGGGATCGGTCTCGGTTGACGTCGGCGTTGCCCGGGGTGGTTGACAACCACATGCGACACACGATGTTGGTGTACGCGAAGGTCAGCGCGACGAGGGGGAAGGCGAACGTCAGCAAGAAGATGGCCACGGTGTAGTGTTTGCCATTGAGTGGAGGCTCCCATCTCTCGATACACTCCCAGTTGTCGCTGAAACACGTGCACAAGTCCATGTTATTTATTTAAGGGCCATCCTGTTCAGTCATAAAAACTGATATACACAAAGAGGACAGAAAATAAATATATTATTATATTATTGCTCTCAAAATAATAAACAACAATTTTACATGTTCATAACAAATCCGTGTTACGAAATTCCTTTATTTGGAAATTAAGTACCGCCGAGACCTGAAATCCTGACTGAATGTTTTTTTTTAGGTATTCCGCAGCCGTTAATGCGATTGCAAGGGACCATTGTTGTGACTAGATAATTTATTTTTTATCTAGATAAAGATAAAAATAATTCTACAAAACGTTATCTCGATAAGATTTATGATCAAAGGTAGAAAATTATCTGCATAAAATATAAGTGAAAAAAAATTATGTAGATAAATTTGTTTATATAACAGAAAATAAGAATTGAGATGGCCTTGTTTTTTTCCAACAGTTTTCCTGTAAATCGTAATATTGGATGAACTTGACAAGTTGACATTAACCGGGTACGCACATTGCAACTAGTAGAAGAATTTTTTGGATGAGCGAAGCGAAGACTTCAATTTCACCGACCCCCCAAAAAATTTAGCTCGGGTGTTTTTTTTTTTTTTTTCGTCTGTTTGTTCGCTCTCTACCGGGCAAACGGCATATCCGATCTTGATGAAAATTGGAGGGGACCTTCGAAATCTCTGAACTTAGACTTGCTACGTTTTTGGGTACAATCGAAGAAATATTTCTCATGAATATCGTACTTTTACGATTTTTTTCGATTTTTAGTGCGATATTTTCGTGACATTTGGGCCGATTTTGACCAAACGGATGGGGCTACAACGTTCATATTTCACATGGACATTAAGGTAATGGTGATGTATTGCTTTCTGAAAGAAAAAAAATGAAAAAAATAAACAGAATCTATAGAAATAAAGCTTTTAATATAAGTTTTTTGATTTTTTGTGCGATATTTTCGTGCCATTTGGGCCAATTCTGACCAAACGGGTGGGGCTACAACGTTCATATCATACATGGACATAAAGGTTATGGTGATGTAGTACCTTTTGAAAGAAAAAGTTGAAAAAGTTAGCTAGAATCCATAGAAATAAAGCTTTTAATATAAGTTTTTTACGGTAAATAATACCAATTGCATGACAGGTAGGCCTAACAATAGAAACTTGACAACAATCATCTACAATGCGTAGGAAGCAAAACAAAGCACTTACAAAAGTAAAGATATATCCCACGCAAACTAAAAACTTTTAAAAACTCATCCATCAACGCGGCGGGACTTTAGCGTTTTCCTAGTTTAAAATAGTGAGATGATGAGTGAGATGTTTCCACTCACTCGTGGTGGTCCCATCTGAACCTCTTGGCCCGCACGACGTAGAACAGCACGGCGGATATGCAGAGCGCGGAGAACCAGGTGCCGGCAATGATCAGCTTGGTAATCAGCTTGGTCAGCCGGCGCTCGAAGGGATGCATGATGGCGTTGTAGCTGTAACAAGACGCGCACAAATTATTAACGCACAGAGAAAAATGTACAACAGTCAAAAACAGACTGAAGCAAAAATGCTAAAAACGAGCTATTTTCTCGGGTTTGTAAATTTGAAGTTACGCTTTGTTCGTATCGTTCATCCAATTATTTTCACTTTTTTTTGGTATTTTGCAACAAAGTTTCTTTTACTTTTTTTCGTAACCCATGAAGTTGCAATGCATATTGGTCCCAGATAAACTTGGTATTTTCGAATTATATAAATATATCTCAATTCCTAGCGTTCGTATTAAAGGGATATTCAACCGCTGAACTAAAAAAATATATTTCATTCAGCTAGCTAGTTATGAATTTAGAAATCAACAGAAAAATTATTGGGTCCACCATTGACCCCCAAAAAATTGTCAAACTTGGTATTTTTCGAGCTAGGTCCCATCGGCAAAAATCTCCCATAAAAATAACATGGGGACGATCTTTATGCCCCGTGACCTTGGAGGATTTTGATAAAAAAAAATACTGGCCATTATTGACGTACTCTACAGCCTTTTCTGTAAATCCTCTATATTTTGTTTTGTAATTTGGGCAAGTGGTTCAGTCAAAATATGCAGATTACAAAGAAGGGGTGTGATTTCGGAATGCATATTTTTGCGCGTTTGAGAGTATATTTGCGCCCAGTTTCAAGACACGATGTTACAATGGGCCATTTAAGATTGGTATGATGCTCTAGTATCTATGTGGAACAAAAAAGATGCAGGCTAAAGCCAATTTAAGAATTTTCCCAAAACGCCAAATTTCGCTATTTTCTGGATTAAAAAAAAATAAATGAAAAATTCATATAAAATCACAGTTACATGATATAATAAATAAGCAGTCATTTTAGTGTTGTAAAATGCTATAGATTATGTAGTAAAAAATAAGTTTTTTGCTTAATAGCCCCTTTAAATATTAAGTATAGAAATTGTAAAGATAACTCCCCGAAACCAGTAGCTAGAGTTGGCAGTCGTCGTTGGGGAACCCTCCACTTTACTTCGACGACTTCTCTGGCCTCGACGACAATCACAACACGAACGATGGCAAAGACGACGTAGACCAAGACGTGAGAAACCACCCCTTCCCTTGTGGCTGAGTATGTCTAGCACGGGTCTTTCTCACCACATCCCCTAACTAAGATATAGTGCCGATCCAACAATTGCGCACCAAATAAACTCAAAAACGTTTTCGTGCAACTCCATTATTTAGAACAATTTGCAATAATGACTTCTTACTGAGTTTCGTGACTATAGAAACAGCAAATGTTTCACTAGATTTCAATCTTTACTGTAGACTACCCGGCACCTCCACCATATCTTCGTCAGGGCGAATTTACTGTAGACTACCCGGCACCTCCACCATATCTAAGTCAGGGCGAATTTACTGTAGACTACCCGGCACCTCCACCATATCTTCGTCAGGGCGAATTTACTGTAGACTACCCGGCACCTCCACCATATCTTACGTCAGGGCGAATTTACTATAGGCTTCCCGGCACCTCCACCATATCTAAGTCAGGGCGAATTTACTATAGACTACCCGGCACCTCCACCATATCTAAGTCAGGACGAATTTATTATAGGCTAGCCGGCACCTCCATCATATTGTGTAAAAGTCAGGGCGAATTTACTATAGCCTACCCGGCACCTCCACCATATCTAAGTCAGGGCGAATTTACTATAGACTACCCGGCACCTCCACCATATCTAAGTCAGGGCGAATTTACTGTAGACTACCCGGCACCTCCACCATATCTTCGTCAGGATGAACTTACTATAGGCTACCCGGCACCTCCACCATTTCTAAGTCAGGATGAACTTACTATAGGCTACCCGGCACCTCCACCATTTCTAAGTCAGGGCGAATTTACTGTAGACTACCCGGCACCTCCACCATATCTAAGTCAGGGCGAATTTACTATAGACTACCCGGCACCTCCGCCTTATCTGCGTCAGGGCGAATTTACTATAGACTACCCGGCACCTCCGCCATATCTTCGTCAGGGCGAATTTACTATAGACTACCCGGCACCTCCACCATATCTTCGTCAGGGCGAATTTACTGTAGACTACCCGGCACCTCCGCCATATCAGCAGAAATCATCAACACCTGAGCGCTCGCCTTTGAGTTGGGCCAAGCTCAGCGTCCCCTGTTAACAGTTTTTTACTTTCCTGCATGTTATTCGAAATACTCGTAAATTATGCACTAGAGTTCCGAGTGTTCTCACCCAAACCTATCAATACATCGGCGCAGTGGTTATATGCTGTACTCAGGGTTACCAACAGTTCGGTGAGATCATTAGCATTCTGAAGCACATTCAACTGCGCGTTCATAAAGAAGATTCAACAAAAATAATTAAAATATTCTAAGAGTCAGCTGACTTTATTACTAATGAACACGATGAATGGGAGATGAGAAATTCAACGATTCTAAGACGATTTTAAGATGTTAAGAATGTAATTGAAATCACTCTTTCAAAATACAGTTGGAGAAAGCAACAAGTTACAAGGTCACAAGTTTGAAGATAAATTTAATACAAAACAAGAAGTCTTAATGATGTTAAATGCGAATGAAATGAGTAAACGATGTTTGGAGCTCCGACGCTCGGAAGGCATTCATTCATTAACAGAGAAGGTGTGAGATACTTCCAGGACGAGTAGAAGAAGAACGTGTTGATAATACTGCTTGAATGAAGTAAATTAGTGCCGTGATTAAAACGGAAATAATTGAGTTCCTTAGAGGCTGAACGCGTGATCACGCGTGGCAATCAGAACAACACACTTTAAAACTTTGCACAGTTAGTAACAAAATGTATTATTCTTCATTGACTTTATATTTAAAAAAAAAGTCTGAGTGCCCACGTTGTAGGCCTAGAAACGGCCTCTAAATTAAATTTTAATAATTGTTTTAAGCTCAACACAATTATTTCACAATCAATAAATATAATTTGGTAGGGCTTGCCTAGTGAAAACATACGGGATACCCCTCTAAAATAAAGTTCAAAGATTTGTTGATGTATGTTTCGGCCGAAGTACAAAAACGAAGGGTGGACTATGGATGGACATTAAAATATTTTTCAATAAAATGTGTTGCATATTTTTTTAAATAATTAAAAGATCTAAATTTGTTTCCTATCACACCCTCACTTAATATTTAGGACTTTGAATGAATTCCTCAGCTGCTCTTAAAAGCTGAAAGAAAAGCAAAGTCTATATCTAGCAAAACGCCTCCGAGCATAATAATTTCTTCCCGAAACTGATATGCGATCTCTGACAGTCGTCGTTGGGGACCTTTTTCTCTCTCTCTTCGATGTCATGTACGATGACAGTAACGGCAATAGCATGAGAAATCTACCATCCGAAACATTCATGGGGCCGGATATGTCCTCCCCACATCCCCTAGGCTAGAGTAACTCATTATGCTGGGCCCGGGAAAATATAATCCTAGATCACGGCTCTGCTAATTTGTACAATGCGACAAAAGAGTAAAAGTCCATCTCGCTAACATCAGCTAGTATAAATAAGGGAGTATTTTACTCCCTGAAACTAGAGGCGAGCTCTGGAAATCGTCGTCGGGTACCTCTCCTCTTTACTTTGACGACCTCCCCGACGACGACGACGACAACTACAATAACACCACGATCAATGACAAAGACAATGATGACCGCGAAGTGAGAAACCCCCGCCCCCGGCCGTGGCTGGTTCTGACCAGCATAGGACTTTCCCCACCATTATTATCCTCTAGGTTAAAGTGGCGTATTATAACCTAACGGTTGACGCACCCTTGAAACCAATACACTCAAACACAAAACAACTGCCTCGCTTGGTTCCCGTTGTGATCATCTTTCGTGCAACCACCTTCACGGCCAAGCGATAAACCTGGCCCAGGGTATTTTATTCTGCGCCGTTCGCATGAGGCGAGAACCAAGGCAATGTTTTCATCAGCAGAGCGGCCAATGAATGGAACAGATTGCCAACATCCCTTAAAACATTATCATCAAACCAATTCCTGAACAAAATTCGAACATATATTCCTCCACGTGTCAACTGAAATTAACTTGTTTTGTGCAAGTGTGAGTGTGAGTGTGTGTGAGTGTGAGTGTGAGTGTGAGTGTGAGTGTGAGTGTGAGTGTGAGTGTGAGTGTGAGTGTGAATGTGAGTGTGTGTGTGTGTGCGTGTGCGTGTGAGTGTGTGCGCGTGCGTGTCAATTGCATTATTTTGTAAATATTTCATTGTATGTATTGTTAGTTATTTTTATTTATGTTGGTATGTTGTAGTAAGGCAGTCGGACACCACATGTGTTTTGGGCTTCAAGCCCTCTTCTGGCTGCCTGTCTTTGTTTTTTTACATATTCAAAGGCAAATAAATAATAATAATAATCATAAGTAGATATAGTAAATTCAAGTCAATTTCGCTTTTATATTTGTTCTTAATAAGCGTTTGTATAAGAAGAATACAAAACAATACATAGCATACGAATTCATGTAAATTCACTTTTGTGTTGTTTACAAAGCTTTTTCCTGAAATAACACTGTAGGCTATGTTATTATTTCAAACCATTTCTATACTTTGTATAAAACAATAAATAACTTTACTTTGCGTTTTCTGGCCGAAGGCTAACACATACTCAGTCTACCTTTATTTTCGCAATAATATGTTCACACTGAACACAGCTACCATCTCTCTCAGCTGCGCAATGATTTTCATGCTTAATTAAACACACCAATATAATTATCCCGTAAAGTTCCCTGATGGTTTTACTCAACTCCACTGACAAATTAACATTCAATGATTACATAGTTTTCGTCAAATGAGAGATTCCGCTGTAACAAAGGTAACTTGCGATAATTGTTTGTGCAGTGTAGGCCCTATTTACCTTAGCATAAATTGAGAATGTTGTTGACATTTGCCATTGTGTAGGGTTCTGTAATCACTATTAACATCCCGTGGGCGTTGAGAGTATTCCGGAGGCGTCAATCTATATACAATGACATTATACTCAGTTCGTGTTTATCAGAACACAACACCCATATTATTATTCTTTGACAAAGTTGTTATTGGTACGGTAGGTATAGCCAAGGTGAAATTGTGCTCTATGGATTCAACATCAGTAAACACGATTTTTGAAAATGCAACACAGTAAAATAGTTTTCCCTAAGTTATAAGGTTTACCCATTTATTTTGAAGATTGCTGTAAACATGTGTTTCTTCTTCTTGATAAAGAAATATTGAGTATGAACGACAATGTTAGCTTGAGCGTTAGGCGCGCGACTCTGATTCGGGAGGTCCCGGGTTCAAATCTCGTCGAGACCGGGCAATCCTGACTGAAGTTTTTTCCTAAGTTTTCCTCAGTCGTTAATGCGAATGCAAGGGATTAAGTCCTCTTAAATAGCACTTGGACATCCCTTCACAATTGTCCTATCCGCAACACAATTAGTTATAGACACCTAAATTGCACCCTAATGACTTCCCATGAAAAATTATAATTTTAAACATAGTTATTAGTAAATAAGCTCCTAGGTATGTCCGCTGTCCGGGTCCAAATCTGACTGGGGGAAAAAATGCGGAAAACTTAAAGATTCAAAGATGAGTATTGAAACTATCACTTAATTAGGCGCAGTTGAATAGTAGTTTATATGGATGGAATAGGAATGCATAAAGCAGAATTAAAGCAAAATTCGATATTAATATTTGATGTTCTTTGAACGCCAGTTTTCTCTTGCCATTCATTATATTTTGCTTTTGATCATGTTTGGGAAGATCTAAAGACATCGGTCGTCTAATTCCTAATTATCTGAGAAACTATATATTATTACGATATTCGCATGCGACAGAAAATAACCGTCTATCCCTTTCATGTATAAAAATTGATTCACAAAAAGGACAAGTTAATCTAGGATTACATAATTGTATGCCGACAAAATAATGTTCAGTAATTTTAACATTTTTCAATAATAATATTACAACAACAATGCACAACAAGACAATATTTATAACATATTTTAATTGTGATACTTGGATACCCGTAAAATACAATTAATCAAATAGAAATAGGTTTTTGAAATTAAAAAACACCTAGTTTCCTGTATTGCAAGTATGCATCATAAAATGTATCAGACTGGATTTGAAGGGAAATTGTACACATCATTTCTTACATCCTAGAAGTATGTCAGGCCTACTCTTTTATAGTCTGCGCAGTGTGTGTTTGGTTAATCATTGTTCCATACAGATATTTATATATTTTCGATATAGCCCCTAAATATATTTGGATGAGCGAAGCGAAGACTTCAATTTCACTGACCCCCAAAAAATTTAGCTCGGGTGTTTTTTTTTTGTTTGTTTGTTTTTCTGTCTGTTTGTTAACTCTCTACCAGGCAAACGGTATATCCGATCTTGATGAAAATTTGAGGGGACCTTCGAAATCTCTGAACTTAGAGGTGTATTGTTTTTGGGTACAATCGAAGAAATATTTCTCATGAATATCGTACTTTTACGATTTTTTCGATTTTAGTGCGATATTTTCGTGACATTTGGGCCGATTCTGACCAAACGGGTGGGGCTACAATGTTCATATTTTACATGGACATTAAGGTTATGGTGATGTAGTACTTTTTAAAAGAAAATGTTGAAAAAGTTAGCCAGAATCTATAGAAATAAAGCTTTTAATATAAGTTTTTTTGATTTTTATGCGATATTTCGTGCCATTTGGGCCAATTCTGACCAAACGGGTGGGCTTCAACGTTCATATTACATGGACATTAAGGTTTTGGTGATGAGTGTACCTTTTGAAAGAAAAAGTGACAAAGTTAGCCAGAATCCATAGAAATAAAGCTTTTTAACGGTAAAAAAAACAAATTGACAAGAAACAATAGAAACTTGACAACAATCACCTACAATGCGTGGGCAGCAAAACAAAGCAACAAAGCACTTGCAAAAGTAAAGATATCCCACGCAGACTAAAAATTTAAAAAAGGCTCATCCATCAACGCGGCGGGACTTTAGCGTTTTCCTAGTATTATACCACGTCCAATGCCATACTTGTTATATTTTCAGGGTGTAAGTAAAATTTAATTGAAATACAATTTCTTAGTTATTATAAGTTGTTACCTACGTAAATTGTATAATATTTGAATCTTTATGTACTTTAATTTCGATTTGTGAGATAAATATTTTATGATGTCAAAATTCGTCGCAATCCACGGAATCAATAACTTATTAAATGGTGCTCAACCATAATATATGTAACCGTAAGTTTAACTCAAAACTGTCAACTAGAAACAATATTAATCACACCTAACTGGAAACAGCGTTTTGGAATGAAACTTTTCTTGAAAAGTGAAATATTATCGACAAACAATATTGTGTTTCTGTCATGACAAGTAATTGCATTCCTGTATGGAGATAAGTTAAATGGAATTTCCTTACAACTCACTGGTTTCTGCAAACTTCTCGAATGTAGCGAGAAGTGTTTGACATGTACAACAGCTGCATTCCATAGAGCCCAAGAAAATTCATTGTACACGATCATCAAGGAAATCACGTGAAACGAGGTAACTATTTGAATTGGTGTAAATAAAGTGTCATTTAATTGCTAGAGGTCCGTGAAAGTGGTTTTATTTTGTAGTAAATTTCGTTTTTAAAATTGGAGATTTCGGTGTTATTGGTTTAAAGCTCTATTTCAGCGGTTTTATCTATATTTACCAATTTATATGCGTGTAATTATTCGTTCGCGACTGTCGTATTATTCTAGCCACATATCAAACAAGTTTGAATGTACTTATAAACAGACTGGTTTTAGTTACTAAGCCAAATTCATAATTTTTTCTGATAGTTATTTTATAACACCTTTTGTCTGTACTGCATACAATAGTGAAAATTACACCGTAATTTAACAAAAATTCCCATTTTTAGTGCTTTTCGTCGTTAAAAAACGATTTTTGTGAATTTCGCTGTTATTGTGTAATTTACACATTTTTCGCTGTTTGGCGGTGATTCAATTTTGGCATTTTCTGTTCTAGATTTGATCAATTCATACTCATTTTTTTTAAATTGAATGATTTACACATATTTCGGTTTTATCGTCAGAAGCGAAATACACGTACCTCTATTAATTGCACACTGAAAACTTCGTCATATTATGCGTTCAGAGTTCCGAAACATACTTCGTGATTTCTAATTCCAAATAAGACCTGGATTTGTGGTTTATTGTCCTTCATCCATAACGATTATAACTCTTATAGTATCGAATAAAAACAGACTCCATCCATCTACAAAACTTGATAAAATACAGTCAAGCTTGATACACAATCAAATATATTTAGATATAAAAGATGGACCAAGCCAAGCCTATGTCCTTCTACATTTGCACACCCACACCATGGAGGCATAAAGCTTCGTCTACGACCATATTGCCCCGTTTAGCTTCCTTGCAAAGCGTGGCAAAATTGGGATTGTTTCTGTATGTTTTTGTTGTATTATGTAATAGTTCGTGCAAATTCAACTGTTCGTAGACTACAAACAACGTTCGTACCTCAACAAAAACTATCTTGTGTTATCAGACGTGTCAAAATCCACCCGATTATGATAGCTTCATTTCACATTCCATGACGGCTGGATCACACTTCCGCCGTAAGGTTTCTGAGCAGTGGCGGAACTTCGTATCATGGGCCCGCCCGAAAAAAATCTATGTAGGCCCCCCTAACAGATACACACGTGCATTGGCTCAGTGTTGAAATCAGGCTTTTCATCCCGGGGGGGTTATATAATATCCCGGGGGTATTATATAGGGAGCAAGGATGGAGGGTTCGGGGGCGAAGCCCCCCAACAAAAGCGCCGCAGGCGAAATGAAAATAATTTGGTGCGTTTCAGAAAAAAATTGTGGGCTGAATGCAATACTAAAATTATGTAGTTTTTGTGTGTGTGTTGTGGACGCTAAGAGTTCCTAAATTATGCAAGATTTCACTTTCAAACCGTCAGATTCACAAAACGGTCATTTTAGCAACGAAAACCAATACAATATTTTCCCAACAGGGTGAAATACTGTTTTTTTTTCTAAGTTTTTTTTTTAAGGGGCCCCCTAAACTAGCGGGCGACCGCAGGGCCCCCTGCGGTCGCCTAGTTCCGCCACTGTTTCTGAGTGAACTACTATACACTGAGGATGTTTGCTGTACCCTAATCTTGTAACTACACCAGTAGACTCATATCTGCAAAACACTGCGAAAATTATATAAATAAAATGTAAAGTCTTCATTTAACTGTTCACATTTTAAAATGATTTTTTTTTTAATCGTGCTATAAGCAGTCAGACACGTTTTCTCTAGAAAAGCTATAAAAATACAAGCGTACAGCAAAGGCTTAGTTGTATCTACCTTTATTCAGGTCGTGAGATATTAACTTGGCGCAAAAGCCAGACTATCAGCGGCACACCACGCCATGTAGAGGATTTCTTAACGCCATAAAGTCACCATAAAGTATCTGACTAAACAACATTCAACCTTCCACATCTCCACGGTATGATGATAAAACTTGGTATTGCTAAACAGAAAACCTAGCATGTAAACAAGAAAAGGTTCCCAATCTAAGATTGCCGTTGTAACTTGCTACACCACGATTTCTGCGCATGTGTACCTCTTATGGTGGAGGTGCCGAGAGTAAAAATATTCCTGCTCTTTGCTCGTTTCTAACTAGGAATGAAACTCGGAATATAATTATTATGCGTAGCGAGCGAAGCGAGTGAAGCGAAGACTTCAATTTCACCGACCCCCCAAAAAATTTAGCTCGGGTGTTTTTTTGTTTGTTTGTTTGTTTGTTTGTTTGTTTTTTTTTGTATTTCTGTCTGTTTGTTCGCTCTCTACCGGGCAAACGGCATATGCGATCTTGATGAAAATTTGACAGGACCTTCGAAATCTCTGAACTTAGACTTGCTACGTTTTTGGGTACAATCGAAGAAATATTTCTCATGAATATCGTACTTTTACGATTTTTTTCGATTTTTTGTGCGATATTTTCGTGCTATTTGGGCCAATTCTGACCAAACGGGTAGGGCTACAACGTTCATATTATACATGGACAATAAGGTTATGGTGATGTAGTACATTTTGAAAGAAAAAGTTGAAAAAGTTAGCCAGAATCAACAGAAATAAAGCTTTTAATATAATTTTTTTGATTTTTTGTGCGATATTTTCGTGCCATTTGGGCCAATTCTGACCAAACGGGTAGGGCTACAACGTTCATATTATACATGGACGTTATGGTAATGTATAGTACCTTTTGAAAGAAAAAGTTGAAAAGTTAGCCAGAATCCATAGAAATATAGTTTTTAATATAAGTTTTTTACGATAAATAATACCAATTGACAAGAAACAATAGAAGCTTGACAACAATCACCTACAATGCGTAGGCAACAAAACAAAGCACTTGTAAAAGTAAAGATATCCCACGCAAACTAAAAACTTCAAAAAGCTCATCCATCAACGCGGCGGGACTTTAGCGTTTTCCTAGTTATTATATTGGATGAGCGAAGCGAAGACTTCAATTTCACTGACCCCCCCAAAAAATTTAGCTCGGGTGTTTTTTGTTTTTTTTTGTATTTTTGTCTGTTTGTTCGCTCTCTACCGGGCAAACGGCATATGCGATCTTGATGAAAATTTGACAGGACCTTCGAAATCTCTGAACTTAGACTTGCCACGTTTTTGGGTACAATCGAAGAAATATTTCTCATGAATATCGTACTTTTATGATTTTTTTCGATTTTTTGTGCGATATTTTCGTGCTATTTGGGCCAATTCTGACCAAACGGGTGGGGCTACAACGTTCATATTATACATGGGCATTAAGGTTATGGTGATGTAGTACATTTTGAAAGAAAAAGTTGAAAAAGTTAGCCAGAATCTATAGAAATAAAGCTTTTGATATAAGTTTTTTTATTTTTTGTGCGATATTTTCGTGCCATTTGGGCCAATTCTGACCAAACGGGTGGGGCTACAACGTTCATATTATACATGAACATTAAGGTTATGGTGATGTAGTACCTTTTGAAAGAAAAAGTTGAAAAAGTTAGCCAGAATCCATAGAAATAAAGCTTTTAATATAAGTTTTTTACAGTAAATAATACCAATTCCACCAAAAACCAATCCATGCTTTGATTCGGGTTCTGCAATGGGTATATGATAATAATATGTATTTCTATTTTATTTTATTTTTATTTATTTATTTATTTATTTTTAACGTCAATCCTATTTAGTGAAATAAACTGATTTACAAAGGAGGACAGCAAAATAAATCTAGTTACATAAATGCAGACACAACAATGAACTATACAGTTAAGTAAATATTTGAAATAGCAATATTACAACAATGCATTTAAATTAAAACACACCAATTTTGGTAACAAATTCAAAAAAGGTTATTAATGCAATTAGTAATGAAAAAAAAGCGTGGGAACAAAGAAAAAAGGAAAAGAAAAGAGGAAAAACGAAAAAAAAATTTGAAAAGAAAGAACTATAGCTGAGAATAAGTCTGAGTGTGAAAGCTGCACGAGTGATGGCAGAAAGTAGAGTAACAGAACTCATCCGACAATGAGTACAAGCTAGGACATTCCTGTATCCAGGAACAATTCGAGAGGGTCTAAAGTTAGAACTAGCTCTTGTTGGTTGTTGTGGTGGTTGTTGTCGGTACCCTGCCTGCCTTATTGGTCAACTGGGTGCATTCGTGCTTCGAGTGCAAAATATGCATGCTACAAATAAAGTTTGAATAAATCTAAAGCACTATAAAAATGTTTAAAAAACAAAACAATTAACTTAAAAATAAAATATAATTAGCAAGGTTTTTCTTTGAATTGGTAAAACTAATCTGTGAAAGCCTACTTGAACTTGACTCAAAATTTCTTGGAGTCTTAGATCTTCGTATACACAATGTGGTGTACATCCGAGTACCTTCCAGTTTACTGAGACTAAATCTTTGTAGGTTGCCTTGTATACAACTAGGAAAACGCTTAAGTCCCGCCGCGTTGTTGGATGAGCGTAATTGGTGCATTGAGCTGCCATGTGTTATGCGAATTTTCTGTTGTTCTGTGGAAAAATCATTACTAAGTTGAATTCTTTTTAAATTAAATTAAATTAAATTAAATTAAATTAAAATTAAATTAAATTTTTAATTTATTAATCGTAATTGTTAAAAAAATCGTAAAATTGCGATTTTTATAAGAAATAATTTCTCGATTGCGTAAATTTAACACTAAGATATAAAATCATAAAATTAGTTCTGCGAAAAAATATACAATCGATAAAGCATGTAGGTGTTATAGTCAAAGAATTGTTTAAAAAAGAAAAAACCCGTAAAATTTCGATTTTTATGATAAATATTTTCAATTGCGCTCATATTTACAAGAATATCTAAATTCATAAAATAAAGGTTCTGTGCAAAAATCATTAAAATCGGATTAAGCATGTAGGTGTTATAAGTCAAAGAAATTTTAAAAAATCGAAAAAAATCGTAAAATTGCGATTTTCATGAGAAATAATTTTCCGATTGCGCTCAAAAACGTGGCAGTTCTAAGTTCAGAGATTTCGAAGGCCTCCATAAAATTTCATCTCAATCGGAGTATCGGTTTAGCCGGAATCGTGTGGACAAACAGACAAAAAAAAAAAAAAAAAAAAAAAAAAACATTCCGGATTTTTTTCTCCACTGTAGTAGAATGGAATCTTCGCTTCGCTCGCTACGCTCGCTACGCTCATCCAACAAGCATCTCTACCAATACCATGACCACAATATGAACAACAATGTGCACTATTTACACATATTTTATTAATTAAAAACCTAAAAATATTATCATTGTAATAAGTAATTGTCATGGGACAGAATTCACAAATATACAAATGGAAACGTGTGTTTCAATGTTCTCTAAAATAAAGGAAGCAAAATGCGCAAATTTGAATATTCCACAAATTAAGAGGTGGCGCTGAGCTTGGCCCAACTCAAATGCGCGCACTCAGATGTTGAAGATTTCTGTTCGAGACCAGGGTTCGATATCCCGTTGGGATGGATTTGTTATTATTTCTGGCTTTTTTCCATAAAACCTTTTATCTTTCGCTAAAACCAAATTAACTTGCGCGTTCACATTGATTTAAACGTTGATATCCAGTATGCAAATTTTAGTTAAAATAATATGCACACTTGGAATAAATTCCCTAAGTTGACCTAAATGGAGTAACTTACGGTGATTGCACTAATTTTGTATTCAAAATCAATGAATTAATTAGGAATACGCGAACTGGATATCATAGATTTATTCTTTATAAACGTTAGTCTGAAATTTGATAACGATGTAATAAACCGTTTACATAAAAATAAAAAAAAATACAGAAAGCTGAGCGCCTAAATTCGTCTGCAACAATTTCGTTTGTATATCGTGATTTTTCTTAGGTTGAAACTACTGCAGAGTTTGAGCTTATTTTAACCACGTGATAACACGACAGCAGAGCACTGGTTTCTTGTTTAAGATTGATTGATTGATTGATTAATTGATTGATTGATCGATTGATTGATTGATTTTTGCCTAACGTCTCATATTAATTCACTTTGGCTATTTGAGACGATGAGTAGTAATAGATGAGGATGAAGTACGAACAGAAGGGAGGAGGGGACAACCGGTACCGGCACGTAGCCTACTTACTTCGAAAAGTACCAACGGCTTTACGTCCCATCCGAAAGGACGGTGTTTCCTTGACAGTCATAGGTTCCTCCACTAACCCGGACTACCGAGCAGACGTCGAGGAGAACGAAGCCGTTACACTAGCTCTCGAAGTCGAACCCTCCATCTGCTCTAACCAGCGGTATACGTGATTTCACCGTTGATACAATAATAATACTGCAGTATGTATAAATTAACAAATCGTTGCTTGTAAACAAGACGGTATATTTTCATGTGCTATGGGACTCGTTTCAATATATGATTACACCACCTGTAAGGCTTGCGGCAAACTGTATTACATCAATTTATTTTAATATTTACTCTGCCCAGGGGATGATATAGGCAAGCCCCCCCCCCCCCATCTGCCTCCACGAGACTCCGATTTTGATTGAGTTCACAAATGCCACTATCGCCATTTATGCAATTTGAGATTTTTAAATGTTTTCAATGTTTTTAAAGTGCTTAACTTTGGTGTTCGAGTGGGAACCGGTTAAACGACCTCGGCTAAACCGCTGGCTTTGTGCCGCACGTAAAGTGCGTCAGTTAGGCTCGTCGTCTCGTCTGGATAACATCGTGTGTATCTCCGACAGTGTAACTTGCAGTGAGTCATTGTGTATGTCTAGTGCGCGAGTCTTGTGCCTCGGATACCTGCGTCTACCCAGGGGCCACCCTCATCACAAGACTTGGGGCGGTGAGTGGTGAACCGCGTTCACTTCTTTTTCTTCTTTATTTTAACAACTGATGTGATTTTAGCATTATTAAAGCAGCTAATATTAATGAAACTTTTAGAGCAGGTGAGGTTAATAATGTGATGAATTAGTTGGACAGTGGACTATACATTGCTCTTTTAAATGAAGGAAAACTATGTAGGTAACGTAGGTAGGTCAAATGTCATTAAACCAGTTGAAGAGGACTGAAAAGTCTTCGAAATATCGTTACTTCATAGTTTTTATTTATTTAAAAGAGCAGTGCGTATAGTCCAACTAATTCATCACATTATTAAAGCAGCTATTTTGTAAGATATACATTTCCTTGTTCTGACCATGGACTTAGATTAGTAGGACCTGCAACATTACAGGGCGGTGCGTCTGCGATACTCGTTTCCTGTTTAGGCCTAAACTTTTAGCGCCAATAATATTGGCGGCCATTTTAGCCCATCAAAAGGCAAACATTTGTGTAAACAGGCGAATATGGAGACAATGTTTGACAAGTTTTTGTTCCTCGGGGCTAGTTTCGCAGTACACGAATTAACCCAGAAATGCATAAATCCATGTTCTAACAAGTTCGATGCAGCTAATTACTTGTTTAGCCTATATCCCAACAAATACATGTATGTTTAAAGCATCAATGAATTCCTTATCTTCAACATAAATAATTATTTAAAAATTAATAGCCTTATCCACAAGTTACATGGTCCTTACCAGTATCCGAATGCGCCGCATTGAAGTCTTGGACCTGTAAGAAGTACTGTTACAGGGCGGGGGGAGGCATGAGACTCCTTTCAACATGGGTTTTAAAATGTGTTTTTAGACTTTATTGAAAATTGCAAATTTGCAAATGTTTTTGCCTCCTGCAATAAGAGCCCTCAGCGCACAGCTGGAACTTTACCCGAGTTCCCGTGCTAGTATTATATAGACTAATTAGTTTTAATTATTAGTTTTATAGCCAAAACAAGTTACGTACATGTCTATAGGACCATCCCTGAGTTTCCTTCCTCTTACAAACCTCCATGTTTTCACATTATCACATAAGTCCCCCCCCCCCCACCCCCCATAAGTAAGGGCTAATCCGCCCATGTCGCACGATAAGTTCGAGGTTTGATTGGAGTCACGTGTGATGTGATTTAGGGAATATTCCACTTCCGCCAAATACTGTACGAACAGATTTTTTAGAAGAAGTATTTCGTCCTGATTACAAATATGTACTTTGTTTTTCCGTGAAATAATAATCCAGTGATTTATAGCCGTTTTAAAAGCAGCAGTTTTTTAAAGCGGCAAAAACGATTGTGACGTCAGAACTGTGTTGATCCAACGCCGTCTGGATAAACATATATCCAGACCAAAGATGTTGGAATAGTATTATAGTAGGATCGATATATACATCAAGACGGCGGTGTTTTAAACAAAGCAGCTCGTAGCGTTGCCTACAGTAATGTAAACAGATGGCGGACATTTTACATTTAACGCCTAGCCAGAAAACGAGAAAAGTTGACATTGCAATCAAAAAACAAAACTGAAACAGTCCTAGGTCTAGGCCTAGACGTAGAAAATTATTTATAATACAACAGTCTAGGCCAAACGTTCCTGTAGGATATAGGCCTTGGTATGTGAATACTAAAACTACTCACTTGACAAGCCCTTGGCTTAGCTTGCCAACCCTAACCTGCACTTCCGTGTTCTGACACACATCCCGCACAAAAACCTTACTTTGATGACTAATTAAAGCCTAGTGTAGAAAAATTTAAGACAGAATGCTCGTAATTCTTTATCACAATGATCTCACGAAATCTCCTGTCACGTACGAAAAAAGGAAAAGGAAAATTTGTGAAAATGCACATCGTTTAAGTGGCTGTGGAGTTGTGTTTGTTGTTGAGCGGATGGGCGAGCACCGCCGTCTGTATGTAAATATGTACAAATATACGTACATTTAGTTTCTAATTGGCCTTGACTCAACACAGTTATGACGTAGTACCGTCCAATGGCGCACGCTCGTTTTTGGCGCGCAAACTGGGGGTCCAATTTACTTCTTGTTTAAATTACACAAATTACATTTTTTTTTAATAAAAAAAGTGCAGTGACTATTAAGACATATTTAAGAATTAAAATAAACTATAAAATAGTAAGTGGAATATTCCCTATTATATGGATTACAGTTTACCGTAATAAAAGGCCTAAATACTCGATTTGATAAATAATAGAGTTGTAATTAATGTTACTTGAATAACTTTTAGTTGGCGTACAACTAACTTTTTATTGTTAGTGATGTTCGTGGTTTTACCATATATTAATGGAAATTGTGCTGTCACTGTGTATGTTTGTAGTCCGCCATGTTAGTTTGCGTAGGGATTAAACCTCCAAAACCTTTAACGTTAAAACAAAAAAAAAGAACTAATAAATATAAAGGGTGGGGTGGGCGCAAAGCGCACAGCTGTGGTCAGCCACAATACACACTGCTTGTTACGTCTGGTTTGGTTGGCATGATTAGGTAAGGTTAGTTCAATTTTTTGTTATGCGAGTGTTCTAAACTTGGTTTAACATTGTTCTTACATGTTTTCAATCAATAACAAGCTGAAAAAATAACAAAATGGACGTGATCAGTGCTAATGAACAATTAGCAATTTATTTATTTATTTATTTATCGTCTATTGGTTGATACAGTTTCGTATTATATTTCAATAATAATTTATCTCAAATGTCCAACATTTCATTTAATTAACCAATTTGTTGTTTATTTTCACGCTGGCTGCATTGGTTTGTGCAGCTTGGCGCATCAAAGCTCTAATTACGTGAACTGCTATGCTATGCAATGCTATGCTATGTTATGCTATGACGTGATTAAACGAGGGAGCGGAGCGACCGAGTGTCTCCATTCAACTCAAACGGTTCTCATTCTGTGATTCTGTCTGTCTGTCTGTCTGTCTGTACGTCGAAAATCAGCCGAACCGCTGAACAGATTGGGCTGAAATTTTAAACAGACTTCCGGTACGAGTTTACTAAGAACTGTTAACAAAATCAGCTTGATCCATTGCGATTTAAGCCTGCAATAAATAAAAATGTGATTTTTAATAATATCAATGGCATTTGTTTCGTAGCAGTTAGCGGGACGAGGATGATGTGGCCTGCATGGCCTAGTGGTAACCAGTTAGCCTACCGCACAGATGGATGGGGTTCGATACCCGTCAGTTCTAACTTTTTTATATTTTTACACCCACATATTATTTTTGAGGGTGTTAAATGGGAAATAAAAATTAGGTGATTTTGTTATATCTTGGAAATTTGTTAATGTTTCACGCTGATACGTTTTGAATACGATTCGCATTTTGAATGTTCAATTTAAATAATTATTGTGGCAAGCAGAGTGAGTTCCTGTAAGGTGACCAGACGGTCCGGTTGAAGAAGTCAAAACACTTGGCTAACTCACTCGTTTAACAACGACTTTGGCGTTTCCCTAGTTGTAAAGCACACGTTTCATTACCAGCGTTTTGTCATTGTTTTTAACGGCCGTTAGTTGAACTTATTTATTTCGAAACTAGAAAGAATATTATTTGAAACTAGATCGCAGTAAGATTGTTACGGCAATGATACAGTGTACGCAATCATCAGAGCAACCAAGCCCATATTATCCACCTTAGTACCAATTCCAACCATCATCGACGAATGGTATTACTGTGAATGAAATCATGCGTTATTTTGTTTTAAATTACACATGAGTGTGTATGTGTTGGTGGTTTGGTGCATACTTTTGATTTGATTCATATTGATCCAAAGTCAGAAGTTATGTTTGGGATAAGATACGACACGGGTGGGGCGTATGCAAATGTTCCATCATAAACCGGTAATCTAAACTCGTCTAAACACATTTTCCCGTGAAAAATAAAATCATGAACTTTCTGCCATGCTGGCAATGCTAATTTTTTATTTTATGTACCTTTTTTACCCAAACTATTGGATAAATTTGGCTACAACTTTGAGGGTGTGTTTAGGAACACGTTCTACATGAGCCCTATCAAAATTAACCCGCTACATGAAAAATTAATGCAATCTTTTTAAATAAAAAACATGCAATAGTTCAAATTTTAATGAAAAATTCTCATTTATAATAATGATATAACAAAAAATAATAAACTATAAAGTTTTTTTGATAGCGGTTGTGTATTGTAACACATGTAACATAACCTGAAATTTTTAGGTAAATCGGTCAAGTGGATTAGGAGAAAAAGGTACATATGTGTCAAAATTATGTTATTCTGAGGAAAACAGGTTTTAAATTGAAATATGCTTATTACGGTTGCTATTGCTATCAACAAGCAACAATGCAAGTTACTAAAAATATAAAAATTTAACTTAATGGATCGTCCGATCTAATGTAATAGAATAATAATATACAAAAATACGAAAATCACATTTTGGAAGGTAGGTTCACTTAGCCCCTATACTTGGCATTAATACAATTTACTGCATTTAATGCATTTAAAATCACAAAAATCACGATACGCAAAAGCTAATCTTCATATTGACCATTGTATTAATTGCACATTCACAAACAATACAATCGGTTACGGTTTTTGTTGACTAATAAATAAATTGATTTTTGTTATGTACCTTTTTTAAAATCAGTTTTTATAACTGAATAGGATAGACATTAAATAAATGAATAAATAAAACAATAAAGAATATTAAATAATAAAGCGTTCTAGAATGGAAGACCGGGACATTTGGACGACCCGGGTGGTTCTTGGGACCCCGGGGCAGGTGCTTAAAACCAGGACCGTCCTGGATACTCCCATACGTCCGGTCAATATCTTGATATCCGGGACTAAAAGCTTATGAAAAAACTATTAACAGTTCTATAATATCCATATTAGAAAACTTCTGCCAATTAGCACAAATTATCCCATACGACCTTGGACATCAACAAAAATTTTACCCCAGGTAATCCCACTGACATAGAGCATACAACAAACGGCAATGGGAAGTGAGTAAACATCTATGCGATTCACTTTTAAGTGTGTCGGCTTAATGTCTATGGTATTTGGACAATTGATTTAAAGAGTTTTAATATAGTTGCTATTCTAATCACTTATTGTCAACTTATTTGTATGAAAAATACATGTAGGCGAGTAAGAGTATGTCGTGTATGAGTAATCGTTGGTAATTATACCTTCTCTTCTTTTCTATCAGCGAAGTTAACAACATATTTCGCGTGAAGCTGATATATTATTAATATCCCGTTATAACCACAAGTTTCTAAAAATCTTTTCAAAGCAAGTACGTTATATACATCACATTGAGCTATTCCTGGTTCAATTTGGTACACAAATAATAAACTTTATTTGTTGCCCTTTCTTCATTTTCATCAGACAATGGAGCAATGCAAAATGATCAGAAGCATATCAATGGACACTAAATAAACTTTCAAGGGATGAATGAAAATGATTTATCTTAATTAGGTGAAGTGTAGAATTTAAATCGAATATAATAATTGGGAATAAGTAGTGTGTGTAAGTTATTAATATAAAATAGTTAAAGATAATCAATTTTGCAACTGTATTTCTCTTCATTCTTAACACATATGCCCAAATGAATAAATTAAAATATAATATGACGAAAATTATGAGATATTTTAAGAGTAAAATTTTATTTTAGAAAGTCCAAAACATTAATTCAAATATGAAATGCTTAGGCCCATAGTTATAGATTCGATGATTTTTATTTCAAGAACAATATTGATTAACTAGGAAAACGCTTAAGTCCCGCCGCGTTGTTGGATGAGCGTATATGGTGCATTGAGATGCCATGTGTTACGCGGATTTTCTGTTGTTCCGTGAAAAAATCATTACTAAGTAGAAAATTTTTTTTAATTAAATTAAATTATATAAAAAATTAACTTAATTTTTATTATTAAATTAAATAAAATAAAAAATTAACTTAATTGTTTTAATTAATCGTAATTTTTTAAAAAGAAAAAAAATCGTAAAATTGCAATTTGCATAAGAAATAATTATTCGATTGCGCTCAAATTTAACACGAATATATTAATTCATGAAATTAAGGTTCTGTAAAAAAATCATTACAATAGGATAAAGCATGTAGGTGTTATAAGTCAAAGAATTGTTTTTAAAAAGAAAAAAAACATAAAATTTTGATTTTCATGAGAAATAATTTTTCGATTACCCTCAAATTTCACACGAATATCTTAATTCATAAATTTAAGGTTCTGTGAAAAAATCATTACAATCGGATAAAGCATGTAGATGTTATAAGTCGAAGAAATTTTTTTTAAATCGAAAAAAATCGTAAAATTGCGTTTTTTATGTGAAAAAATTTCCCGATTGCGCTCAAAAACGTGGCAGTTCTAAGTTCAGAGATTTCGAAGGTCTCCATAAAATTTCATTGCAATCGGAGTATCGGTTTAGCCGGAATCGTGTTAACAAACACACAAAAATACAGAAAGAAAAAAAAAAAAAAAAAAAAACATTCCGGATTTTTTTCTCCAGTGTAGTGAAATGGAATCTTCGCTTCGCTCGCTTCGCTCGCTACGCTCGCTACGCTCATCCAATTATTTATCAGCTGTAGGCTAAATAAAAAATAAAGCAATACAAAATCGTATTTATAGAGTTCATCCACTCAGTCACAGAACTGATGTGGGGGACATAAACTTAACGCCGGCCAAGCCAACCCTGGAGGCACCGACACCATCGACGTGCGAACAATGACCAACAAGAGACCGGCATATTTAAGTTGGAATCGCCGATCAATCAAGCGGGACACGATTCCACCCGCGGATAGCACCGAGCGAACAAGGCTGATTCAAAACAATCTTATAATTTATTATGTGCCTCGTTGCTATAGGACGACTCCAAAGTCAACGTTATCACAAAAACTTCTGCCTCTAGCGGGAGTCGCACCTTGAGAGACGCTAACCACAAGACCAACGAATAAATAATAAAAAAAACTGTTTTCATTTCTATAGATAGCAATAGCATATTACGCTAGCAATAATTTCTGTGAATGAAAGTCTCTTCATACTTTCCTTCTAATTTCCATGCCTTTACCACAGTTTCGTTTTTTGTCATTGGTTTAATAGAGAATAATATTCTCATTAAGTAAACATTGTCGAGGTTATTTCAGCCATGCAAATTAAATAATAACACACTTCTAGGTTGAATATACAAAGATAAATTATTCACTAGAAACTGTTTGAATACTGACGAGGTAGACTAATTAGCATCGAGGTAAATATTAAGCTTTGGTCGTTTTATTGGCTTCCTCTTTAATTACGAAAAAAAATTTCTGAGGTATGAACTGCGCGTGCTATTCTTGATTTCTCCTCTCGCCATCATCCCGGAATAAACATATCGTCCGTGCGTGTGCGGCTCACGATAACAACCGAACAGAACCCCCGATTAAAGTAAGATTTCTGTTGCCCTTCAGCAAGTAAGACACATGTTCATGGTACCTTTGGGTCTAGGGAAGAAGAGCTATACCCGCCAGATAGTTTGGATAATTCCGTACTCGGCACCTCCACCAAGAACGAGTTTTGAAAGATGGGAAGTTACGTATTTTTTATGTTTGTGTTCTTCTTCGACGATATACTGATTAAGTTTCTTATTTCCCTTTTTGGGTACTTCCATACCCGTGCTAGTATATTGTTTTATTAATTTTAAAAAGAAAAAAGTCAATATATTCGCTTCTATGGCTACGAATCCCAAAGAATGAGATCCAGACTGTTCTAGACTACAAAGCACGATTGTTTTCGCGTTTGAAACCAGCGCAGGGACAATAACATGCCCTCTTCAGGTGTCAAACTAGGTATTTAAGAGTAAGTGCATCTGTGAGTGGAATGTATAGTACGTGATAAAATTCAGTCACATTTTGAACACTATGGGTACAAGGCTTGATCCTTGAGGCAGTCCAAACACGACTTTTACTTAGATTTACAAAATTTACGAATATGCTAAGTATATAGTGTTATTAACCTGGTATGGCCTAGATTATTTCATCGGATGCAATATGTGCGTATTCGCGGTTAAAACCTAACCAGGTAGCAGCACGGTCGTATGCCAACATGGCCGTCCGAAGGCAGATAAAAACACGGGCTGCATAGGGAGCAAGTGTGTTTTTCATGCTTTAAAGCATACTATTTCATTGTAAGCGTCAGTTCTAGAAGTATTTCCACTTTCCAGTAGTTGGGTACGATGGGGTAGGACAATCACTATGTTTTGTAACACTCAGCTGCAAAATAACTAGCAAAATAAGGAATTTTATCTCGTAATTTGGAGACGTGTATTTTCAGTAATTTTAACTTGATGGCAATACCGCGAATTTCTTATGATTATTGGCCTTTACTTAGGCCTATATGATATGTAATATAATATTATACCACAAATTATTATTTCTCCCCCCCCCCCCCCCGCCCCCGCGGAAGTAATTTTTTAAATTTTTTGTGGGTTCCTCGCGAATAAATTATCAAACTCGATTTGTTATTAAATTTGTGTTTCGTCACGCCATTGTAACCTCTTAAAACATTGTCTCACATTTAAAAAGCCCCCCCCCCCCCCCCCCCCCCAATGCGGCTAAAAATTATATGGATGGCACCGGCCTTCACTAAACTTTATATATAGGCTTGCTATTTTTAATACGTATAGTTAACTAATTATATTTCGCCTAGTTAAGTCCTAGAATTGTTTTGTTGTTGTTTTGGTTGAGATTATGAATAATATGAGCCCATAAATAATTAAGTCTACGCATAATTATCTGCTGTTCACAGCAGCAGTTGGTACAAATCTCTTGGCACATAAGAATAAAAAATCAAGGTGATAGTTTACATTCAATGCGCTGCACAAATTTAAAAACTATAATTATGGACAGATATTATTAATAATAAATAATAATTACAAAAATTCCATATTATATCTATTCCAATAATCAATTTTACCGTTAATGATACTTGCATAATATATACTTTGGTTCACAGTGGATGTATAAATGTTTACGACGCAGTTTTTGTACAGATTTTTTAATTTTTTTTTTTAAGAAACCCAACAAGAATGAAACATTATAAATGAAGTGATTGTTTGTGTTCCAAGAATATTGTGCATTTTTCTTGTGATGCTTTGATGGTAACCACAGTTATTTAACATCTAATATTTCACTTTCCAATTGTAAATTTTCTCAAAATTATCTCCCTCCCATGGGGGTGACTTAAAAAAATTAAATTTGAATACACGCATGATGACTACAGTGCCTAAATCAACTGAGAAAAACGTCGCGAAAACTGTCGAGGAACTAGTTTTCAACGAAGCGGTGAAGATTTCTCTGCGTCCGTCGAAACTTGAGGTATGAGTGATTTCAACCTAAGCTTATATGTTGTGTTTTTGAATATGGAACATTCCCTATAGAGGCACGTGTACATAGTATTTTCAAGTGTCATTCTAAAGCGTTTTGTAGCGTCTACTTTTTGGCTCTACCTTCAAAAACTTGTGAACGAAGTTTTCATAATTTTTTTGTTTTGAAATTATGTCTATTTTTGGAATTAATACCAACTGAATTAAAATGTGTATAAACAAATTAAATATTATTTGTTAAATTAAAATAAATATGACTTCCAATTTTGGGAACTCTCTTAACTGTACGTCCTATAATTATTATTAATAATTAAATAACTTTTGAAAAGTCACATGATTGTCTGAGCGTTGTCTGTTGGTGTCAATCAGTGTTTTATTTAAAGCGGCCACGATTCTTGAAGTGAACCACGTTGTTGTTAACCGTCTACCATCCATGCACGCATTCAAGGGAGCGTGAATTAAAATAATGAATACAAACAAAGCGCTTACTGACAAAAAAACTACAAAAAACGTATGCTTGAATCACATTTTCGTAAAATTATTTAAACTGTTTTTAACATGTTTGAATTTTTAACAATGAAATCATACGAAATTTAGAAATTGATTGTAAACAGTAGTTAGAACATACAATAACCTACAAATTGGTGTAAGAACAAATAAAATCGGTCAACTGTGTCACGAGCTATGTACATTTTAATAGAGTACCGACGAAGCGTTTTAATGATCGCACATCCAAAAACAAAATAAACATTAAAAAAAACTAATACCACAATGAGAATTGACGCCCTCTCTAGAGATGTTTAAAAAATGCATACTACCACGTGGTCAAGTCAGATTTGTGATGTTAACTGGGTTGAGTCAACTTCGTTTGTAGAGACCTTGCAGGTTCTAGCTCTTGGACTATAAGAATCCTTTGAGCCCGGCTGTGGAAGTGAAATCTAAGCCTTGTTCACCCGAGCAAGCATCGCCTGAAGCGAAGGGCGAAGCTCTTTTGATATTACATTCCTTCTGGCCAAGAGAGATATAGGCCCTCCCTATCCAGAGTAAAATGTTGTCAGACAGAACAGCTGAGTAGAAATGACTCTATACCATAAAATACATTTCCTCCATCAAATTTTAAAGAAAAGCATTGTTTACTTGTCACATAGTATTGTATAGTGTCTCTGACAAGCTTTTATGACCATCTTTTCAAAAAAAAAATAAACATTAATAAAAAAAATAATACACAATAATAACACTATAATAGAATATATAAAAAATGATACTATACATGGTCAAGTAGATTAATTTGATTTTGACTGGGTTAGGCCAAATAAGGCCTTTGTTCTGCTTGACCAATAAGAAACCGTTCGCATACCCGAGAGTGAAATCTAAGCTTGTCACCGAAAGCATCAGCTAAGCAAACAAGTAATTTTAATTTTACAATTACTGGCCAAGGAGGAAATGAAACCTTCATCCAAGTAAAATTTCGAGAACAAAAGCGCCGACATAGAATGTACCCTGATTTCCAAATAGTGATACATTTGTCTTTCGTCCCATATCCACTTCTTTGAACTTTCTTATATTTCAACTTTTTGCCTTTCTTTTGCACCCATTTTATGTAGGCGGTGTGCCTATTGACAAAACATATTATCTGTCATAAAGGGTCATGTCATGTACGATTTATATTTTGAGGCGGTACACATGCACAGACGCACAGAAAAGTGAAGGATATAATTGGAGACTTGTTCCCTAATAATTTAATTATTTTTATATTTCCTTTCAGAAATCTAACTGTTGCATAATTATTCAACCATGCGCCGACCAGCACACAATGCATCCATGTTGTGATTTAAAAGAGCCATACGTTGGGAGAAACCAATTTGCGCAGATCCCACAAAGCACTGTCCAAAATAGAGGACTTGTCTGTTTTCAACATGTGCAGACCCCACAAAGCACTGTCCAAAATGAAGGACGTTGCTGTTTTCAACATGCGCAGACCCCACAAAGCCCTGTGCAAAATGGAGACCTTGGCGTTAATTTGCACAGTGTGGAAGGTCGTGAAGATATGCAAGGAAGATACTACAGCTTCAGCGGTGAGGAATATATACCTTTTCCAATAGGGAATGTTGTTGAACAAAGTTCAAATTTCCAAAATGGACGCGGTAGCCGTCACATTGATGGAGAAAGTTCTTGCAATATCCTTCGCGAAGGGGAACATTTTGGCGAAGTAGACCATGACGATTGCCTCAGTGAGAAGCATAGCTCTGCCACTAATTTGGCCAAAGAACAACAGTTTGTTGATACAGAACAATATAGCAGGAGACCTTCTGAAGAAATTATCCGTAATGTAAAGAGATTTCGCTGCAATGACAGCGAACCTGCTTGTTGCTCCTCGAAAAAGGAAAACCTCCCGTGCAATTTGGATGAGGAAGAAGTTAATGGAGGCTCTCGTCGGAATACGGAACAATCTAGTCGTTTGGGCGACGAATGTGACGGTCGCCCTAGCGGCCGTGAGATCGTACTTAGCGGCGGGTTCCACTGGAGGTTCCTACAACGACCGGTCTCCGCCAGTCAGCGCATGCCTTCAAGTCGCCAGGGAGAATCGTCTCACTCGTCAACCACCAAGGACAGTATCAACCAATAAAAGAGCATTCGTTACCTATTGTGTCAGCATATTATGTAATAATTTTTGTTGCAATGCACTGTAATAAAATGAAATGTTCCGTATTTATAATATTGTTTTATTTCATTGTGCCATCTCGTATTTTACAAAGCACTAACATGGACAACTGCCTCAATGCTGAATGAAGTATTTTACTTTGTGTGACTAGGCCTAGCCCTACGTCGGTTTTTGTATTTTTGTTTGTCTATGTAATTTTTGTTTGATTTTGTGCTTATGCCTTAAAGTTGGAGACCACGTCGTCGTCGATATTCCAGACTAATAAGACAATCATTATAGTATACGAAATAATCTTTCACTCCGATTGTCGGCAAGCCAAACGATTCGTATTTTGTGCATTTGGCAAAAAAGGTCGAGTTTCAACGATGAGTTAAGAGGGAGCGCTGAGCTTGGCCCAACTCAAATGCGCACACTCAGGTGTTGTTGATTTCTGCTCAACGGTTGGTAATATCATTACCAAATTTTGAAAAATACGTACTAAAATAAAATACTTTAATATTGATATCCGTAATTGGTTGCATAAAATAAGCCTAAAATATCCATTGCGAGACAAGTCCAAAACGTGAAGAAAATGGGAAATCCGAAAACTTGGATTCCAATTCTGGAAATTCCGACCAAACCGTTTATCTTACGATAAAACCAAATTAGCCTGCGCGTTAACATTGATTTAAACGATGATATAAAGTATGCAAATGTGGGTTTAAAAAATCTGTACTCTTGGAATAAATTCCCTAAGTTGACCCAAATGGAGTAAATTTCGGTGATTACAATAATTAAAAATTAATGACATAATTTAGTAAAACGCGTACTCGATAGCATAGATTTTTTCTTTATTAACGTTAGTGTGACATTTGATAAAGGTGTTATGAACCGTTTACCCGAAAAAAAAAAACAGAAATGCTGAGCGCTTAAACTCGTCTCCGCGCGAGCACAATGCCGAAGGTTGACGAGAGCATCTGCATTCTTTGGTGGGAGCTAATATATCTTCCAAAATGTATGTATGTTTGGCGTGGTGTGACAAGCACTGTACTCACCGGTCGACGCCGATGATCGTCAGAGTGTAGACTGATACGATGACGGACACTTGTTGCATCACAAGAACCACTGGGCAGAAGAACGGGTGGAACATCCACCGTCCAACCATGAACCTGAACAGACAATTAATCATTTGTGTTAGCATCTGTTGTCGTCGTTAATCGATTTTTATCTCATATTAACTTAAAATTACACAATCGAATTCCGCTACTTACTAACTCGTACGACAACAGTCAATCGACAGCGACAACTTTGTTAATATAATGTCATAAATAAATAAATAATAAATAAATTGTATTTCGAGTCTACCCACTCAGTTATATAACATTTTCAGTGGGGGACAGTAAATCAAAGCGACCAAGCCAACCCTGCAGGCCCCGACGCAATCGACGAGTGAGCGATAACCAACCAAAGATCGATATTGTTAATAGGAAATATAGCAATCAGTGGTATGGACAGTGCGAACTCCCGCGGATCAACACCAGAATCAACAAGGCAGATTCAGAACAACATGCATGTCATGTTGTTCGCGCTGTATTCTTGCCATATTTTCTAATACAAAATAAATCTAATGAAAACCTTAAATGCGCATCAAGAATCTGATTCAGGTGGTTCAAAACGCCTGCTCGACAATCTGGGAACCTGGGATCGATCCTCGAATTATGTAATCTTCATCTAGGGATTGAAAGGAACATCCTTAAAGGGGTATTTAACCGCTAAACTCAAAAAATATATTTCATTCTGGCTAACTAGTAATGAATTTAGCAATCAACAGAAAAATTATTGGGGCCACCATGACCTCCCAAAAAATTGTCAAACATGACATTTTTCGAGCTAGGTCCCATCGGCAAAAATCTTCCATAAGAAATAACATGGGGACGATCTTTATGCCCCGTGACCTTGGAGGATTTTGATCCAAAAACATTGGCCATTTTTGACGTACTCGACAGCCTTTTCTGTAAATTCTCTATATTTTGTTTTGTAATTTGGGCAAGTAGTTCGGTCAAAATATGCTGATTACCAAGATAGGGTGTGATTTTGGAATGCATATTTTTGCGTGTTTGAGGGTATATTTGGGCACAGTTTCAAGACACGATGTTATAAAGGGGCATTTTAGATTGGTTCTATGCTCTAGTATCTATGTGGACCAAAAAAGAAGCAGGTTAAAGCCGATTTAGGAAATTTTCCAAAACACCAATTTTCGCCAATTTCTGGATCAAAAAAATTAAAAAATTCGTGTTAAATCACAGTTACAAGATATAATCTTTTAAACGGTCATTTAAGTGTAGTATTGTACTATGGATCACGTGGTAAAAAATAATTTTTTGGGTTTTTAGCCCCTTTAAGGAACATCCTTTAGGACATCCTTTAGAAACATCCATTAGAAACATCCTTGAAAACATCGAACGTAGGGATAAACCAATTAAGATGACATCTTTTTATCGGAAATGATATAATTGTCAATAAAAGTAAAATTTGTATGTACAAAAAGATACATTACATTTTTAAGCGTTGATAATATGCTGCCAAAATAAGTTGTTGCACCCAATTTGCATTCCTTCATATTTTAAACATTAAATTTATTTTTTACGATTTCGAAAAATTAAATTGCAGCAATATTATAAAATAATATTAATAAATAAATTCTTATTTTGAGTTCACCCATTCAGTCACATAACTGATTTTCAATGACCAAGCAAACCCAACCAACCAACCTGTAGGCGTGTTAGCTTGTTTTCTTGTGGGCACCACGTTGTTCATATTAAAAAATATAGATCTTTGGTTGGTTATCGCTCACTCGTCGATTGCGTCGGGGCCTGCAGGGTTGGCTCGGTCGCTTTGGTTTAAAGTCCCCCACTGAAAATCAGTTATTTGAATAAATGGGTAGACTCTGAATACGAATTTATTTATTTGTTTTATTTCATGTTTAAAATGTCATAACAAATTCGTAAATCTAGGGCGACGGTCGTCGCCCACAGCCAAGTGCATGTGACTGCTTAGGCGACGACGAACTCTCGGCCCTGTATACAGCTACCCGAGTTGGGGGGGTTTTCAGCTATCTGCACACGCCGCCCCGAAAGATGTACAATCTTAAAACTCGGTATATGACCTGATATGTGGTTTATGACCTACCAAAAAAAAAATCAACCCGATCCGATGACCCGTTCTGTGTAAACAAAACTGTCTGAACATCGTCGAAAACCTTCCGGCTGGCTGGCTGGCTAGTTCCTTAATTCTCCTTGGAGCTATATTGAGCCCTACAGAGAAAACGGTGAATTTTAGAACTATGAAATTTGGACCACACTTAGATGTACCTCAGACGCAGTGCCTTTTGGTTTCAAAACCAAAATCGGGTAACAGAGACAGGAGAAAATCAAAATTAGGATGATAATCAAAACACGTAATTACTAAGGCGCGGTAATTTGTACAAACTTGAAATTAAACATGCTCTTAAATTATAAATACCTAGCGTCCAAAACACAAGGGGCTAAATTTGGGGAGGACCATAGGCCCAAAAATGACAAAACACATATCTGAACTTTAAAAAATGAATCATTCAAAGAAAACGCTACAACTGAGAAGTTTTAAACGTGTTATACTCTTTGATATCTCTCATTCTTTATCACTTTTGAATATGGAAAGCAAAATTGGGTAACGGGTACCGGAGAAAATCAAAATTATCAAAAGCTATATAGGTAATTCCGTAATCCTTTGAATAAGACGCTATACAGAGAAAACGGTTAATCTTAGAACTTTGAAATTTGGGCCACACTTAGATAGATGTCCCTCATGCGCAATCACTTTAGCTTTCAAAACCAAAACCGGGGAATAGGGACTGGGGAAAATCAAAATGAAATTCAAAACGCGTAATTACTCAGTCGTAGAAATTTGTACAAGCTTGAAATTATACATGCTCTTAACCATTATAAATATCTAGGGCTTAAAACACAAGGGGGCAAATTTGGGGGGACCGTAAGCCCAAAAATGTAAAAAAAAAAACAACTCTGAACTTAACAAATTTAATCATTCAAAGTCCATCATTCACGCCTTGATAGGAAACAAACAGCAAAAAGATGTAATATCCCCACAAATACAAAAATTGTAAAAAAAAAAAAAAAAAAAAAAAAACGGCAGCCAAGCTCTTCTTCAAAATCTTCGGCTGTGAATGGTGTGAGATAAAGAAGTTGAGCCAAGCTTTTCATTATGTCTTCCTCGTTTTGCTTTGAAAAGAAGTAAGATCATTTTGCCTGTTGAGGAGCGCCAAGCCAACGATATTTGTGGTAGAATAGCAAAAATTTTAAACTCGAAATCATAAAAAATGTTTTGACCATTGAATTTGGTTCATGGCCAAGCAATATTTATGATTTCAAGTTTTAAAATTTTACTTTATTACCACAAAAACCGTTGGCTTGGCACTCGTCAACAGGCAAAGTGATCTTACTTCTTTTCAAAGCGAAACTAGGGAGAAAGAATGAAAAGCTTGGCTTAACTTCTATATCTCACACCATTCACAGCAGAAGACTTTTGAAGGAGAGCTTGGCTGCCGTTTTTTTTTTTACATTTTTTTGTATTTGTGGGGATAAAGTATGTACACAAATAAAACACAGTTTATAATCCTACTTTTCTATCGATATATACGGTTTAAATAACGACATACTGTATAAATTATTCTTAATTCTCAATATCATATAAATTTGTTTAAATTTGGCCATGCTTATCTCAAATCCAGTGATACTAATGCAATCATACATAATACCTGACATATTCCCTTTGTTTCAAGGCAGCCTACACAGTACATTACCTACACATCTCACACAGCCTACAAATGTGCCTACATATGCCATTAGCGGGTTATACTACTCGGCCAGGCTGGACTCTTCAAATAAAACAAAAAGCAATACAAAAGTATTCAATAAAAATGAGTCAAATACGTATGTATGTCCAAATACCTTTTGGGCCTACTCTAGACGTGATATTACGAATTGTATTGGATGCTAGACCTTCAGAAGTAATTTTGAAGTTATAACTTGCATTGGTTTATTTGCGCTTGTGGAGAAATAGAGCGATGATTTGAAAACGTGCGTGAAAAAACGGGAGGGCTCAATTCTGGTTCAAAGGGAATCTCAGAAAATAAACAAACACGATTTTGTTCGAACTCTTATTGATATCAGCGCCTAAAGTCTTTCAACTTCAAAGACGTTTTATAGATAAAAGTAATACAAAATCGTTTTCGAATAAGTCACATGAAATATGATTGTCAGTGGAGGACATTTTTAAGCAGATCAAGATCGTAACGGCGCCATCGTCGAGCAAATAATTGCCAACTAGAGACTGGTATTTTAACTAGAAAACACCGACCAAACAAGTTGGGCACGATTTCACGTGCGGCGCCGCGCCTGATCCAATAAAACTATTTCGGAACACCAAGAATTTACTATGTACCAATGATGCGAGGACGGCCCTAGTTCATGTGTTATACAATTCATAGCCCAAGATTATTGATGGACTTAAAGGGGCTAAAAAACCCAAAAATTATTTCTTACCACGTGATCTATAGCATCTAAAGCAGCCGTTTAAAAAATTATATCTTGAAACAGTGATTTAACACGAATTTTTTATTTTTTTTATCCAGAAATATTGGCGAAAATTGGTGTTTTGGAAAATTTCCTAAATCGGCTTTAACCTGCTTCTTTTTTGGTCCACATAGATACTAGAGCACAGTACCAATCTAAAATGCCCCTTTATAACATCGTGTCTTGAAACTGTGCCCAAATATAGCCTCAAACACGCAAAAATATGCATTCCAAAATCACACCCCATCTTGGTAATCAGGCCATAAAATTACAAAACAAAATAAATAGAATTCAAAGAAAATGCTGTCGAGTACGTCAATAATGGCCAATATTATTTTGGATCAAAATCCTCCAAGGTCACGGGGCATTAAGATCGTCCCCATGTTATTTCTTATGGGAGATTTTTGCCGATGGGACCTAGCTCGAAAAATGTCATGTTTGACAATTTTTTGGGAGGTCATGGTGGCCCCAATAATTTTTCTGTTAATTGCTAAATTCATTACTAGTTAGCCAGAATGAAATATATTTTTTGAGTTTGACGGTTAAATGCCCCTTTAAGATCGATCAGACTTTGACGCAGAATTCAGTGGTATAGGTAGTCAGGATCACTTGGAAGCTTTATCGTTCATCCTATCGGGTTGTGGTTTGCACCAAAATGTCAAGGAAGAATGTGTGATTGTTACTGTCATAACACATTTTCAAAATAGTGCTTTCTTTGATCAGTAACGGACATTAAATATGACGCGAAAAGGATTTATTTCTTGATTTGGTTAGTCGAGAAACACTGCCGTAGGTGGAATTGTTAATGTTTAATATAATTCAGAATCCATTGAGATCTATAATTCAACTTCAATTCAGAAGTTAAATAGTTACCGTCTCGGTGGTCTAATTAGCTAAGGCGCCTACCCTGAAATGTGTGAGACTCGGGTTCGAACCCCGATCGGGATGGATATTCTAACTTCTGAATTGTATTAAATATTACCAAAAAAGCAATTTGCAGTAATTTTCCAGCTTATCATTTTTTTAAATCAATTTTTTGCGGGAAAATTGGGGGTCAAAAAATGATGTGGAATTAGCTGGATTTGCTGTTCAATCGAATTTCTTAATGTACATTTAATATTATAAAAAAGTTGTCACGATCTCGATTGTAAGCTAAGACGTTCACTTGATAATGTACGCAGATGACATCGCACTCTACACGGAAAACCTCGCTCAGCTTCAATACACTTTAAAACTCAAAGCATGGTGTGAAAGCAACCATTTAGTAGTAAATGTCAACAAAACAAAAGTTGTTAAGTTCAGAAAAGGGGGGAAGTTAGCCAAAAGCGATGTGCTTTTCTATGGTACTGACAAAGTCGAGTTTGTATCTTCTTTCAAATATCTGGGTATCTTACTCCATTATAAAGGTACTTCTTTTTCTCCCCACATCAAAGCAAGATGTTCCTCTGCCATAAAAGCCATGCACCTTATCTCCAAATTATACTCACTCTCAATCTCTTGTGCTATGAAACTCTTCCACCTTAAAATTTCCCCGATTGCTTCCTACGGCATCGAAATTATATGGCCCTACCTCTCCCAAGCCAATCTCACACAATTAGAATCGGTTAAGACCCTATATATGAAAAAGATCCTTTCTCTATGTAAATTTACTCGTTCCCGCTTGGTATATGAGATGGTATATGAATCATTGTTTGTTGCTGACCTACAGTTCAAATTTAACCTAAGCCAATCAGACGCCTTTCGTACTGTCGTTCATAACTGCATGACAAAACGCCTTGAAATTAGACCTGTATTCTTTACTATGGATCTGTTCAAAAATGATGATCGGAAAAAACCTCTTGCCAAAAACAGGCATGTGCTAACCCGTGTAGCAGCTCACGGTTTTCACCATTTGTTTTGCCTAGATAGAAAGTTCCATTCATCATATACAGACTGCAAATGCTCCCACTGTTCTAGGGATTGCGACCTGTATCATGTTTTTATATGTCCAGCTAGGACTCATTCCATTACTGATCTTGCCACAAAGGGTCTTGTCTAGAATCAGGTACAAAAAGTAAAATATAGTCTGAAATGTTTAATTTATTAAATTTTGTTGTTGTTAAATTCTGTTGTAAACTTGTAATTTTATTAATCATTTTTTTATCCTGTCATTGTCATAGCTGAAATGTTTAATTGTAACTATTTGTGTAATTTGTAATGGTGTAATGTTGCCTATGTTACGCCATAGTTGGTGTTGTACTCTCTGGAGTTTAATAAAAGTTAAAAAAAAAAAAAAACCTTCTGTCTGCAGCGGGATTCAAGCAGGGAACTTCAAAGCAGGGACTAACCAATGTAAACTCTTATACAATCTTTAGTCCGTCTGTGCGTGTGCCACGATTCACGAATCACGATGAAAACCGAACATGACCTCCGATTGACGTATACGTTTTTTGTTTTTGATATTACTCTTCTACATGGATAAAACATAATGTTGTTGGTTAGTTGGGAGTAAGAGTATGGGGTAGCCTCTTCTAAACATTGTGAGTAAAACTCGGCACCTCCACCAACCACGAGGTTAGAACGTCTAATTTATTACGTCAACGATCTGTTAAAAGAGTAGTTTTAGAACTTAGTTTTGACTTATTATAACTTTGGGTAAAATTTAATAGTGTGAATATAGATTTTGAAGAAAAAAGTTTTTTTTAAACATGAAATTAAAGCACACACATGACACAACTTGTAACATGAATTTAAATCCCATTTATTTTAAAAGTAGACGCTTAAGATATTATTTAACTAATAATGTTGGACTAGCAATAGCACATTTCAAATGGATTATTTGAAATGCAAATAAAACTGAATATTAAACAAAATCTCTGGGTATTTGCGAGCGTGTGAAGCTTTGCGTGAAATGTAACATAATAAGATATGGCAGGAGCTCTCAATCTAAAGTTGAACATGGAAAGTTCAAGAAGCGACGAATCCATTCCATGTAGATTACCTCTATATTCACCTCCAAGGATTCGAGTTTCGAACATTTCGACAAGAGGAAAGCTTATTTCCAGTGAAGTTTTTCGGCGACTTTAAAATAACGCCCATATAAACTTCCAATACTTGTTAGGCACTTTAGAAAAGCCTATAACTATCAAATTACTGGCAGTGCGATACACAGTCAGCTAGGTTGTGCAACCTTAAAAGATGATATCCTCTTTGGATTGGATTTATTGACTAATTATTGTATCCTAATTTTATTTTGTTGTAATGAAGGGAATCAGGGATGATTTGCTATGGGGCTATGCCCTCTCTGATTTTCTTCAACATTTTAAGTTTACTATGTATCTTAATTTGTTGAATAAATAACAATAAAAAATATATTACTATTTCAAATATTTACTTAACTGTAGTTCATTGTTGTGTCTGCATATATGTAATTAGATTTATTTAGCTTTCCTCCATTTTAAATCAGTTTGTTAAACTGAATAGGATAGGCGGTAAATTTTTTATAGCATTTTTTTAAATATGAAAAGATAAAGAATATAAAATAATGAGTAAACAAACCTACGGGAGTTTCCCGATTTATGAAATTGAGAAAGCTAACGCAGCACTGAAAAACAAAGTTAACAAATTAAATTAAAAACTTGAATTTTTGTTGAATGCCCGTTTTACCAGATTCCTTTACCAGAAAACGATATTAAAACGGAGACACTCCTAATACTCTTAACATTTATTGAGCTTATATTAAATAGTATTTCACAGTGATTATTGGACAAGTGACAAGGCTAAACACATCCGTTAAATATCTTAACCCTCTCAGTCACGAATTAAATTGGTCCTAATTAAGTCATTTTTAGCAACTAATTCATTTTCCTAATTTTTTTCTGAGTATTTTGATATTTTTCAATATTTTTTAGGACCATTTTTAAGGAATTTGGGCCAAATTTTGGATTTGAAATTAAAGCTACAATTTAAGTTCAAATTTAAATTTGAAGCGCATTTCTAAAAGAAGATTTTTTTCTGAATTTTTTGTATATTTTAGATTTTGACTATCTCAAAAAACAGCAATACTACAATGATATTACATTTCCGGGCAAAACCAAAATTTTCACATTTTTAGCAATTTTTGCGGATGTATATTTTCAATCTTCTCTAATAAAGGTACAATTCATCCCATTGGAATGGGGATTTTTTAAATTTCATTTAAAATTCACCAAAAAAAAAATAAAAAAAATGTGGCCAAACCAAAAAACTTATCATTTACCCGGATTTAAATTCGGAATTTCATGTCCATGATCATGGACGCCATGACTGAGAGGGTTTTTAATATATATATAATCTTGTTTTATAGAATGAGAAGACCTCGCAGTTAAAAGTTAAAGATTTTTTGTCACCCAAAAAACTGAATTTAAAAGATAATAGTTGTCAACTTTCAATGGCACCTTTTGAAAGTGGCAAGTGCTCGTAGGCCACGAATCACTCCCCGTGCCACCAGCTAGTGTCATATTATTTATCTTGTATCTTGTATCTTATATCTTGAGTGGCTCGTTTGTCTTGTGGTGAGCCAGCGTATCTGCTTCCAATGCAGAAGGTCCAGGGTTCGAATACCGTCAAAGTCAGAAGTTTTTTAACTTCTGATTTGGACTTAGGTCCATCAGTTCGTGTCTTAGGAGTTTGTAAACGGTGACTTTGGAGCCGTCCTAGCAACGAAGCACATAATAAATTCAGAGTTGTTCTGAATCGGCCTTGTTGATTCTGGCGTTGATCCGCGGGTGTTCGCACTGTCCATACCACTGATTGCTATATTTCCTATTAAAAATATCGATCTTCGGTTGGTTATCGCTCACTCGTCGATTGCGTCGGGGCCTACAGGGTAGGCTTAGTCGCTTTGATTTACTGTCCCCCACTGAAAATCAGTTATATAACTGAGTGGGTAGACTATAAATACAATGTATTTATTTATTTTATCTGTGTGAGTATCTTGTCGAGGAGGTGATTCCACCCTCCTTCACCCCTTCCCCTAAAAAGTATTCGTCTTGAGAACAAATGATATTATTATCATCCATAGTAGGCTAGATCCCAGTCATTGGTCCACTAGCGTGACAATTAGATGCCATCTTGAATAGGTCAGTTTGTATGTTAAAGAAGGTGGGAGTGATTTGTACTTAGTCCAAATATTTTTGAAGTGTGCTGTTAAGTTGACAGGTGAGCATATCCATTAACACCATATGATTACAAAATTCCCTTATGCAATAACTTTTTATTGTTTCTGTTTGTGCCCCATGCTGCACAAGCTAAAACCATATCAAAACACAGAACACAACAGCATTTAAAACATTATGTAAAGCATAAATCGAAACGCCAGATTGACGCTTCAATTTGGTACGCTCGCGTCTGTACGGACATATTTGAGACTGGGGATCTAGTCTTCTAGATGTTAAATACTAGGCCGCTTTGCGAACGCCTTTTTTAGTCGTGTTGACTGTTGATGGATGAGCTCTTTTAATGAGTTTTTAGTTTGTGTGGGATCTCTTTACTTTTGTAAGTTTCTTTTTGAACGCATTGTAGGTGATTGTTGTCAAGTTTATATTGTTACTTATAGTTGTTATTATATTCCTCAAAAAAACTCATATTAAAACCTTTATTCTATCGATTCTGGCTAACTTTTTCATTTTTTTTTTCAAAAAGCAATACATCACCATTACCGTAATGTCCATGTGAAATTTGAACGTTGTAGCCCCACCCGTTTGGTCAGAATCGGCCCAAATGTCACGAAAATATCGCACTAAAAATCGAAAAAAATCGTAGAAGTACGATATTCACGAGAAATATTTCTTCGGCTGTACTAAAAAACAATACAGGTCTAAGTTCAGAGATAACGAAGGTCCCCTCCAATTTGCATCAAGATCGCAATTTGCCGTTTGCCCGGTAGAGCGCAAACAAACAGACAGAAAAACAAACAAAAAACACCCGAGCTAAATTTTTTGGGGGTAAGTGAAATTGAAGTCTTCGCTTCGCTCATCCAATCATTGTCGAGAACAGATTCGTCGCCAAGAGAATCTTTGAAGGAAGGTACTTCAAGGATTCTTGTGACTTTGTTAAATCTTTCTAATCCAGCCGTAGAACGGTAATGTTACATCGAGTGCAACGGATACGACAGGTTGTTATTATATCTTCTACTTTATTGAACCCGAGTGAAACTCTATTTGAATCGGAACGGAAGCAATAACACACGCATGATTTGTGTCTCCATGTTTAATGTTTTCTGGCTTCGGTTTACGAGGCGATTGTGATAAACGAAATTAATTGCTTTTATTACGAGGTTTTAACGACTCCGAATTTGTTGTAAGTTTTGATGCAGCCAGTTTCCCTTGATTAAATCACAGCCTTCCATACAGAAGCTCATGGGTCAAGTATTAAACCTCTAATATGGACTTAAAGCCATCAATCTTTGAATGGTTCGAATGGACCGAGATATTTACATAGCTAGCCCGCTGTCCCAGTCTTGGTCATTCCGAACAATTTGGAGCATCTGAAATTCCAGTTTGCTATGTTAGTAGATGGAGCGAATTGTAGCCCAAAATATGTCAAAGGTGGCCGTCAGTCGCAGGTGAGATATTAGACATTACACCAAATGATTACTAATATTCCCTATGCAATAACTTCATATTGTTCTCGTTGTTGCATTCCCATGCTGCCAGCAAAACCATATCCTAGTAAATCTTTATCAGCTCTAGAACGAAATGTTACGGTTTGAGTGCAACGGATACGATAGTTCGATATTTTTCTGAGTCATTGGAACCCGAGTGAAACTCTATTTGAATCGGAACGGAAGCAATAACACACGCATGATTTGTGTCTCCATGTTTAATGTTTTCTGGCTTCGGTTTACGAGGCGATTGTGATAACGAAAATTTATTGCCTTTTGTTACGAGCGTTTTAACGACTCGCGGATTTGTGTAGAGTTTTATGCAGCCAGTTGGTCCATTGATTTAAATCCCAGCTTCCAATACAGAAGCTCATGGGTTCAAGATATCAAACCTCTAATATGGACTTAAGGCCATCAATTCTTTGAATGGCTCGGTATGGAGCTATGATATTTAACATAGGCTAGCCCGCTTGATCCCCAGTCTTGGTCCATTTCCCGTGACAATTAGGAGCCATCTTGAAATTCCAGTTTGCATGTTTAGTAGATGGGAGCGAATTCTAGCCCAAATATTTTCAATGGTGGCCGTCAGTTCGACAGGTGAGCATATTAGACATTAACACCAAATGATTACTAAATTCCCTTATGCAATAACTTCTATTGTTTCTGTTTGTGCATTCCCATGCTGCACAAGCTAAAACCATATCAAACAATCTAGTAAAATACTTTATTGCATTAAAAAAGCATAAATTAAAACACCAAATCGCCATTTTGAAATGGTGTTTTGACGCTTCAATTTTCTACGCTCGCGCCTGTGCGGAGGTATTGGAGACTGCGGATCTAGCCTAATGGTATAGACCTATGATAAAGGGTGATTTTGAAGCTGCAGTACAAAATACATTCTGAAATTGTTCCGAAATAGTGATTCTGATGCTGGCGTCATGATTCGTGTATGCGATTTAAAATTCGAACTCTGGTTGGTCATTTTTCGAGTGTTGATCTGGCGATGATGACTGCTTCGAAAGGGTTGGCTTAGTACGCTTAAAAATAAGTCCCCCAAATTGGAAATTAGTTGTGTATCCGTGTGTTGGTAGAGACTAATTTTTTTAAACCATATTATCATTTGATTTATTTGAAATTGATTTGAAACCTTTTATGTGATAGTTGGGTTAGGACAATTAGGAGCCATTCAACCAATTTTTTTTTTTTAACTATTCTGATTTTGTATTATCTGCTTATGTGCGTTTGTGCTATTTATATCGAGATAAATTATTCTGACGATATCTCGGTCCATGAAGATGCGATACTGTTTTATTATATTAAAACTTCATAATTAAATTTGTACTCATGTTATCAAGATCACTGACTTTGATGACTATGATAAAAGTGGCAATACTTGCTTCATCCGCAGGTAAATCATGGCCAATTAGCAGCCCTCATTATTATTTGTTTATTTGTTTATTTAATAAACGTCTGTCCTATTCAGTTGAAAAACTGATTTACAAAGGAGGACATCTAAATAAATCTAATTACTTAGATGCAGCCACAAAAATGAACTACAGTTAAGTAAATATTTAAAATAGTAATATTACAACAACAGTGAATTTAAACACAACAATTTTGGTAACAAATAAAAAGGATATTAAATGCAATCAATTAATGAATCAAATATAAAAAAGGGTGGGGTAAAAGAAAAAAAGGAAAAAAATACAGAAAAACGAAAAATTAAAAACATAACAAATACTGCTCGCTGATTGGCCCATATTCACATATCGAGAGCATCGACATGGGGGTTGTTTTTGTTCAAAACCTCTTTAATAAGTCACCAATTCTATATCAGTTTTAAGAAGTGACTAGAATACACAAGATTGTGTGCGTGGGTCTTACATGACGAGCAAAAAACTGCGATATTTAAATGAAGTTTTTTAATTGTAAGATAAACAACCAATTTTTCTCTACAGAATGAATCTCTAGCCCTTTTATCCCCCATCACCCACAGTGGCTCCCAATCTATTGTAAAATTGACCACAAAACGTCGTCTCTTATGTTCGAAATTTAATGATGTCGTTAAAAGTTTATTTAAAAAGTTGCTATATCAAGAAGCGTGGCCGCAGGAGGGGGGGGGGGGACAAGTCAGTTAAGACCTCACGCCTCCATTTGGTATCCAACAAATTGACATTTGATTATAAAACTATGAAAATTATATTTTTCTAGATCTGTTGGTCTAAATTCCCTCGGTCAGACACCCAGCCACTGAAAATAACGAAGAATAATTTAAAAATTAAAAAATTATATTATTAAAACTTCAGTGCACAATAAGACAGTTTTTGTAATAAAATAAAGATGTTTCAATTTGTGTTCATCAAGTGTTATTTCGATTTCATTAACTGAATGAAATTAATAAAAAAAATATCTAAAAAAGAAACTTCCACCATTTACTAAGGGGGGAGAATAAGAAAATATAGAATGGAAACATAATTTAAAAAAAATGTAAAGCCTCCTTCACTGCTTCCAGGGCCCATCATCCTGACTGACTGAACCAAGGACGCAACTTTCTGTGACAGGTGGGGTTGCATCTCAAACAACAATCTTCATCTCCAGAAATGCCTCAATCCGCTCCCTGCCAATCAATACACCAGACCTCCTGGTTATTTTCCTTTCAAAGCCCCTTTCTTCATAAAGACTTTTAAAGAAACGTCGAAATATAACTTATTTTTTGGATGAGCGAAGCGAAGACTTCAATTTCACTGACCCCTCAAAAAATTTTGCTCCAATGTTTTTTTTTCTTTTCTGTCTGTTTGTTTGTTCGCTCTCTTCAGGGCAAACTGCAAATGCGATCTTGATGAAAATTGAAGGGGACCTTCGAAATCTCTGAACTTAGACTCAACGTTTTTGGGTACAATCGAAGAAATATTTCTCATAAATCGTACTTTTACGATTTTTTTGTTATTTTTAGTGCGATATTTTCGTGACATTTGGGCCGATTCTGATCAAACGGGTGGGGCTACAAAGTTCATATTTTACATGGACAGGTTATGGTGTTGCTTTTTGAAAGAAAAATATGAAAAAGTTTGCCGGAATCCATAGAATAAAGGTTTTACTATGAGTTTTTTTAGGTATATAATAACAATTAACAAGTAACAATAGAAATTTGACAACAATCACCTACAATGCGTTCAAAAAGCACTTTCAAAAGTAAAGAGATCCCACGCAAACTAAAAACTTACGAAAAAAAGCTCATCCATCAACGCGACAAAAAAAAGCGTTTGCGAAGCTTCCTATAGTTTAAAAACAAGAACAAACAGTAACGCCCTAAGATCATTGTACACAATTTACCACACCACACTAATAACATCGGGTTGAAATCAATTTGGTGTTTTAAAATGCAGATTGTGGTTCGTTTTCGTTATTTATTTTTAAAAAAATATGCTTACTTCTCGATTTGGATGGTCGGGAAACACTCCCGTAGGTGGGATCGATATTACAATTCAGAAATTAAAAAAGTCCATCTCGTCCGGGGCTCGAACCCGGGTCACCTACATTTCAGGTAGACGCCTTTGCCAACTAGACCACCGAGACCGGTCGGGATGGAATTTTTAAATTTCTGAATTGTATTAAATGTTGGATTTTGCATCGTTGTAATTTTACAGCTTATAGACAACTTTACTACGGAGACTTTAGACCCAAAATAATAATGAACTGAAAAATTGTCCAATCTTTAGACATGCATTTAATGTTCGTAGTTTACTATTACTAGGAAGCTTCGCAAACGCTTTTTCAGGCGCGTTGTTGGATGAGCGTAATTTTTAAAAACGAAAAACGCGTAAAATTGCGATTTTCATGATAAATAATTTTTCGATCACGCTCAAATTTCACATGAATATATTAATTCAAAAAATTAAGGTTCTGTGAAAAAATAATTACAATCGGATAAAGTATGTCGGTGTTATAAGTCAAAGAAATTTTAAAAATTAAAAAAAACGTAAAATTGCGATTTTTTGAGAAAATTTTTTCGATTGAACTCAAAAACGTGGCAGCCTCCAGAAAATTTCATCGCAATTGGAGTATCGGTTTAGCCGAAATCGTGTTGACAAACACACAAAAATACAAAAGAAAATAAAAAAAATAAAAAAATAAACATTCCGGATTTTTTTCTCCAGTGTAGTGAAATGGAATCTTCGCTTCGCTCGCTTCGCTCATCCAATAACGGTTCAGTCTCGACTCGACTATTCTTAACTCAATTACATCAATTAGTAATATTTCTAGTGTAATTGTAGGAGTTTTAAGGGGGATTATTTTTGTCTCGCCTACTCCAATCACAGCGAACTTTCTCTTGGCTATGCGGAACTTGTTCGGTTGGGGAAGTCCAGCTTTTGGAGTTGAAATGGACACTTGAAATGTTGAAAATTGACTGTTTGCATTTGCAACAAAAAAACTACAAAACCTTTAACGTTTTTATTTTTAATATTCAGGGATTTCAAATAAAACGTTTCTATTTGAAATATTACGGACTTTCAACAAAAAAACTACAAAACCTTTAACGTTTCTATTTTAAATATCACTGACTTTTAACGGAAAAGGTTTGTATGGGGTTAGGGGGTAGCTTTTTCACGTCCTCTATAATGGCTCGCTGCCATTAGCGTTGACGAGGCAAGAATACATCTCATACGACCGTTTAATGGTGATGATTAATTCTTGGAAACGGGGCAACTACACCGGAAAAACCACTAGCCGAGTTGAGAATAACCGAGTAGAGAACGCACCATTATAACCGCTAGGAATCAAAATATGAGTGGCCTAGAGCTGGATATTAATTAAACGTGTTACAATTTAATTGCAATTAGATTTACATAATTGGAAGAAATTGTTTTGCTCAACACGTTACCGTTGACGACGAAAATAAACACACGAGGCTGAACCATTTGTAGCCTGAAGCCGAATCTCTGTTGGTTCCAGAGTAATTAATTTTATTATGTACGCAATAAACATTTAATTAACAATTATAAAGTTTTAAGTTCTCAAAATAGTTGGATGAGCGTAGCGAGCGTAGCGAGCGAAGCGAAGATTCCATTTCACTACACTGGAGAAAAAAAAACGGAATGTTTTTTTTTCTTTTTTTTTTTTTTTGTATTTTTGTCTGTTTGTTAGCACGATTCCGGCTAAACCGATACTCCGATTGCGATGAAATTTTATTGAGACCTTCGAAATCTCTGAACTTAGAACTGCCACGTTTTTGAGCACAATCGAAAAAAAAAATTCCCATAAAAATCGCAATTTTACGATTTTTTTCGATTTTTAAAAAATTTCTTCGATTTATAATACCTACACGCTTTGTCCGATTGTAATGATTTTTTTACAGAACCTTTATTTTATGAATTTATATATTCGTGGAAAATTTAAGCGCAATCAAATAATTATTTCTCATAAAAATCGCAATTTTACGGGGTTTTTCTTTTTTAAAACAATTCTTTGACAAATAACACCTACATTCTTTATCCGATTGTAATGATTTTTTCACAGAACCTTAATTTTATGAATTCATATATTCGTGTAAAATTTGAGCACAATCAAATAATTATTTCTTATGGAAATCGAAATTTTACGATTTTTTTCTTTTTTAAAATTACGATTAATTAAAAAAATTAAAAATTAAAGTTTATTTTTTATTTATTTAAATTATTTTTAAAAAAAAATCATCAACTTAGTAATGATTTTTTCACAGAACAGAAAATTCACATAACACATGGCAGCTCAATGCACCAATTACGCTCATCCAACAACGCGGCGGGACTTAAGCGTTTTCCTAGTTATAAAAACACATACGTTACGATATTGAAATAAATAGCCTCAAAATAAATGTTCAAAACTCAACTCGGAAAAAACTTTCAGCCAGTATTACCGGTGTGGAGATTCAAAGTCTCACATGTTACATCACCGTCCGACTTCCATGTTACACCATTAGGACCAATTGTGCATTTTTATATAGAGGTCCAAATTTGTTATGCGTGTACTACACACCAAAATAGTCACTTTTCCATTCCATTCGATCCATTTACCTATGGCGGCCATCTTAAAAGATGGCGTAAAGTGTAATAAGACTACCAAATTTCAAAGGAATCTCGGCATGTGGCACAATTTTTTCCATTAAATCGACCATGGGGAACTCAAATATGGCATCAGAATAAGTATTCCGTGTATTTAGAGGCCATAAATTGCAAATTTTACACATTTTAAGGTAATGTTGTTACCAAATTTCATTGGTCCTACGACAGCCGAGTTGACTGTAATAACATGTAAAGAGGTCCACATTTTTGTATGCGTGTACTAGACACCCAAATCGTCACTTTTTGTCCGGAAGTCCATTCATCTGTTAATTTATTTACCTATGGCAGCCATCTTTAAAGATGGCGTCTGTAGTGTAAATAAGACTACCTCATTTTTAGGAATCCTGGCATGTGGCACCATTTTTAGAGTTAAATCGACCATCATGAATTCAAATATAACAGTAGAATTAGTAAACTAAGGATTTTTAGGCCGTAAATTGCAAATTTTACATTTTAAGACATTTTTGTTACAAAATACCACTTGTTCCTACGATAGCCGAGTTGACTGTAATAACATGCATAGTGGTCCACATTTATTGTTTGTGCGTGTACTAGACACTCATATAGTCATTTTTTGACTGGAGGTTCATTCGTCTCTCAATCCATACAGCTATGGCGGCCATCTTTAAAGATGGCGTCCATAGTGTGATAAGACTACCACATTTCAACGAAATCTTGGCATGTGGCACCATTTTTAGTATTAAATCGACCATTGTGAACACAAAAATGGCAGTAGAATTAGTATTCCGTGGATTTCGAGACCGTAAATGACACATTTTACACATTTAATGGCAATTTTGTTACACAATATCACTATTCCATCTTTTAAGATGGCCGCCATAGGTAAATAAATTGAGAAACGAATGGACTCCGAGTCTTAAATTGACAATTTGGGTGTCTAGTAAACGCATAAAAAAAAATGTGGACCTCTATAAATGTTATTACAATCAACTCGGCTGTCGTAGGAACCAGTGATATTTTGTAACAAAATTGACATAAAATGTGTAAAATTTGCAATTTATGGCCTCAAAATCAACGGAATACTAATTTTATTAAACTGCCATATTTGAGTTCCCGATGGTCGATTTAATACAAAAAATTGTGCTACATGCTAAGATTTCGTTGAAATGTGGAAGTCTTATCACACTATAGACGCCATCTTTAAAGATGGCCGCCATAGCTGTATGGATTGAGAGACGAATAAACCCCCAGTCTAAAAATGACTATATAAGTGTCTAGTACACAAACAATTAATGTGGACCACTATGCATGTTATAAATAAAATAAAAAATAAATTTTATTTAGAGTCTACCCACTCAGTTATATAACTGATTTTCAGTGGGGGACTTTAAATCAAAGCGACCAAGCCAACCCTGTAGGCCCGACGCAATCGACGAGTGAGCGATAACCAACCAAAGATCGATATTTTTAATAGGAAATATAGCAATCAGTGGTATGGACAGTGCGAACACCCGCGAATCAACGCCAGAATCAACAAGGCCAATTCAGAACAACTCTGAAATTTATTATGTGCTTCGTTGCTAGGACGGCTCCAAAGTCACCGTTTACAAACTCCTGAGACAAGAACTGATGGACTTAAGTCCAAATCAGAAGTTAAAAAACTTCTGACTTTAGCGGGAATCGAACCCTAGACCTTCTGCATTGGAAGCAGATACGCTAACCACAAGACCAACGAGCCACACAACTCGGCACTCGTGGTATTTTGTAACAAAAATGCCTTAAAATGTGTAAAATTTGCAATTTATGGCCTCAAAATCTACGGTTCACTAATTCTACTGATATATTTGAATTCATGATGGTCCATTTAATACTAAAAATGGTGCCGCATGCCAGGATTCCTTAAAAATGAGGTAGTCTTATTTACACTACAGTCGCCATCTTTAAAGATGGCTGCCATAGGTAAATGGATTAACAAATGAATGAACTCCCGGACTAAAAATGACGATTTGGGTGTCTAGTACACGCATACAAAAATGTGGACCTCTATACATGTAATTCCAGTCAACTCGGCTGTCGTAGGAACCAGTGAAATTTCGTAACAAATTTGCCTTAAAGTGTGTAAAATTTGCAATTTACGGCCTCGAAATACACGAAATACTTATGTTGATGCCATATTTGAGTTTTCCATGGTTGATTTAATGGAAAAAATGGTGCCAGATGCCCTGATCCGTTCGAAATTTGGTAGTCTTATTACACTTTAACGCCATCTTTAAAGATGGCCACCATAGGTAAATGGATTGCGAGTCGAATGGACTCCCGGTCTAAAAATAAAAGTTTGGTGTGTAGTACACGCATAACAAAAACTTGGACCTCTATATAAAAATGCACAATTGATTCACACCCACGCCAGACTACACTGTCTGGTTATTACATTGAAGCCGATGCAAATGTATTGGCCGACACGACAAGGAGTGTACACTTACTGCAGGTATGAGAATGGTATCGAGAACACAGCCATGGTGACGTCAGAGACGGCCAGGTTGATGAGGAAAGCCCTCAGGTCTCCCGAGGATCTGCAACAAGGAGGAGGATTATTCCTGGATCCATCCAGCTTGGGTTATTCCTAGTTGGGTGGGTTCATCTTTTTTTTTAATACACCTTTTTTGATTTGTACATTGTACAAATATAGGCAATGAATATGATACATAAAATTAGTGATACAAATAATGATATTCAAACATAATGATAAAATATGAAATTAATGGAAAACATTTCAATAATAGAAAAATATACATCGCAAAATAATATATATCCCACTACCGACAGTGTTGGCTCGGGCGCTAAGCGCTCGACTGATTCGGGAGGTCCCGGGTTCGAATCCCGTCGAGACCGGCAATCCTGGCTGAAGTTTTTTTTCCGAGGTTTTCCTCAGTCGTTAAGGCGAATGCAAGTGATTGAGTCCTCTTAAACAGCCCTCGGACATCCCTTCACAATTTCCTATCCGCACATACCTAGTTCACCTGAAGAGGGGCTAATTGCACCCTATAACAGGTTTCCCACGGTAAAAAAATTTAAAAAATTATATCCCACTTGCTCTTGCTCAGAAACACAAGCATTATCGTTCACTTAATGTTTGACAATTACTTTCCTTTTAAATCTAGTTCATGGTAACAATATTTATTTAAAACCTTGTAGTCGCATTATACATTTCAATTATTTGTATGCATATAAACCTAGACCAGCAAAGTATATGGCATTATTTATATGAGAATTAAGTGCTTTTCATATTTTGTCAAACGATTTGAGATTTTAATTTTGATATTGCATTTATGTTTGCTAATGAAAGAGATACCAGTGAGTGCAAAAGTCTGTGATTACTTTCTAGCATTGTGAATTGAAAATTACAACATAACCTACTACTTAGTTCTACCATTGAGTTGATATATTCTAAACTCAATGGTTCTACTTCAATTCTATGATTGTAGAGCTGCTCCGTGCTATGCACATGAATATCCTAACCTGCATGGGGACGAGCCCTGAATTTGAAATTTTACTGAAATTGAAGCTTTAATTGAAATGACAAAATTTCCCAAAATTTCTGAAATAACGCGATTTTAAATTTTTGAAAATCACTTAAATCTTAGAAAAAATGTGAACTTTGATTTTTTCAGTACAATTATTAAATTTAGAAAAATTAATGTCAGGTCTGAAAAGGTTATTGTAAGACAATCGCAAACAAAATAATAAGTTTCATTCAACAGGTCAAGCTATAGTCGCCTCTTATCATGAGACGTGATACACGCACAGACGGACGGACTAACAGACAAGTCTTAGTTATGAATATTGGGGAGCTTCCTTCCCTTAAAAACATTAGTTTATTTAATTGGTAGAAAAAGTTCCCTATTTGGTGTTATAATGATAAAGAGACAGTGGCGGATACAGGGGGGGGGGCGGTGGGGCGATAGCCCTTCCCCCCATGATTCTTTAAAAAAAAAATGATTTTGTTATTTTATTGTGCACGCACCAAATGCACTCTAAAAACCTGATTTTCAAAATTTTCGCCTGCGGCGCTATTTATTTAAAACTCCCAATAAAAATCAACTTTCCTTTATGTTGTCAGAAATAATCAGTTTGCCTCTGAAATGTGTCTGCATCAGTGTACTTCGATTTATTAAGTTGTCCTCCTATGTGAATCGTTTTTAAATAAATAGATAGACGTTTAATAAATAAATAAAATGATGAATTGAAAATAAGATCAAACGTTTATAATAATGTTGCAATCTAGGCCAATGCTGTAAATTGTAAGCTCGACATGACGACAAAACAAATTGGTGCACACAAACTACATTGTTTCCGTATTACATTCCGCCCACCACTTTTTTCTAAAACGCACCAAATGCACTCTAAAAACCTGATTTTCAAAATTTTCGCCTGCGGCGCAATTAATGGGGCTCCGCCCCCCATACCCCCCGTGCGTCCGCGCTTAGTCCCTTTCCCACGACTGTACATGCACACGCAAATCGCCCCCCCATGATTATGTCCTAGATCCGCCACTGTAAAGAGACATGATTGTGTATTGAACTTAATGTAAGAAAAGAAGTTCCCCTCATTTTAATTCTTCAGTCTCCGTTATAGTTTCATACTTTCTTTAAGGATTCAATCGGCGACCAAAACAAATAATTCAGTTTTTATTTTTCCACATTGCGATGTATAATTTAACGAGACGTTATTGAATTGTCGAAGAAAAGAGAACAAGAAGATGTTTTATCAATACCCACTACTTGGTTGAAAAAGACATTTAGAAGTTTAATGTTGTAGCAACAAGTAAGACTCTATCTCATGTGCCTACAATAATATTATCATTGAGTATAGAACCTTCCAAAACAAACATTTCAGTTTATTGTTATTGGTTTCCACATTGCGATGTATAATTTAACGAGACGTTATTGAATTGTCGAAGAAAAGAGAACAAGTAGATGTTTTATCAATACCCACTACTTGGTTGAAAAAGACATTTAGAAGTTTAATGTTGTAGCAACAAGTAAGACTCTATCCTATTCATGTGACTACATAATATTATCATTGATCCCAAAAAAAACTTTTGTTATTGTTATTGGTTTACCACATTGCGATGTATAATTTAACGAGACGTTATTGAATTGTCGAAGAAAAGAGAACAAGTAGATGTTTTATCAATACCCACTACTTGGTTGAAAAAGACATTTAGAAGTTTAATGTTGTAGCAACAAGTAAGACTCTTATCTCATGTGCCTACAATAATATTATCATTGAGTATAGATAACCTTTATTTATCGACAGCCGTCTGGATGTAAATTCGCCCCAAAGATGTTGCAAATAATTGCAATTGTATGTAAAATCGTACATTTACATACATGCAGCAGTGCTGTTTTCCCTAGCACCAAGACCTAGCACTCCTATACTTGCTGTTATTCTACGTACTTAATACTTGATTAATTAAACTTTTTTTATTTTGTATTATTAAGATAAAATTTCAATTTTTACAGAACGATTAAATTTATACTAAAAATCATGACGGAAAAAACGAGCCACAGTCCATCAAAACACCATGGCCAATTTCCAATCAATCAATAAGATATTGAATAACGGAACTAGTTTTTTTAATGAATACAAACAATTTTGAAACACAATTTGTTTCTTGTATATGATGTTTATGGAGAAATAATAATATGCACAATATATTTTGTATATATTTCTAAATAGTAATATTATGGTATAAAGCATGTGTAAATAAATTGACAACACTGAGCAATTGAAGCTGCTGAGCGACAGGCATGTATAATAAATAGTGTTATATCAAGGTTTCCGTTGTAATTCATTAATTACAACTTGAACTAAAAGACGTTAATGCCGTTCCTGGGAGAACTTAAACTTGACCTAAAAGGGAATTTAAACTATTTCTTTGGGTTTGCTTTGATTGCTCGAATGGTGTATATATTCATTCCGTATTGCCTTAGTGGCGAGCGCTCTTAATTAGTAAATTTATATGCCCGTTCCCACTCATTGCATTAATCTGGTGTATTTGCCTAGAATCACTGCTCTTCTTGACTCACTTCGTCTCATATAACGCCCACGGAATTGATTTATTTCTAAGTAGATTATTTAACTTTCAATGCAGCACTCTCAAAGCTCATCCTTATCTACCTCTTGCCAGATGTCACCTACGCTTAAAATTTTCCTGGAATAATCATATTATATTCGGGAGCCAAACTCTTCTTCTTTCCGTCTGTCAATCCACCTGTCAGTGCGTGTACTACGTCTCACGATAGAAACCGTACATTACACATTGACCATTGAACATTGACATGTTTCTTTATGGGTTGGTGTACAGCGGGGCAAGCCCCCCAGAAAGTTGGAATTTTATATATTTGGCATCTGAATGCTGCAACAAGCATGGTTTAGTAACAATAAGCTTCGCTACCTATTTTGGTTACAACCTAACCACACTTCTCACTACCCTCCACAGAATAGACAAGAAATCAGACTTGGTATGCATTTTTGTGTGAAGTGTGCCATGCAACAGTGTGAGCATTATTTGACTTCAACGACCTTGTGGTGTTGTGTTTTTTTTGCATTTTTTATTGAATATATTTTTTTGATATATATTTCTAAATAAAGTCCACTTCTCCCCACTTTTCCTGGTTAGAAAATATAGGCCTATTCGGCACCAAAACGACATGTAGATCGCAGCACTGGCGGCGCGCTACGTCACAACATGGCTGGCGTAATTGTGATTCCGGGCTGAAGCGTATATGGCGCTAACGTGTGTTAGTCGCGCCGGTTATGACAATTCGGGGATTATTTCCGATCTGTTCACTCACATTTACCTTTCTCGCACACGCATTAAATAAGATGTATATTTTCATCCACGGTTTGCATTTTTTATGCTCTTATACAACCACAAGTAGGCGTAATTGCGTAGGTAGGCCAACTATAGCCAAAATTGAACCTTCCTATTCCTATATTTCTGAATGGGATAGGGATGAAATGTAAAATATTATATAATAATATCATCATAATAGTTGGGTATATTATTATGTTTGAGCGTAAGAATATCCAGAAAATAATTCATAAGCAGATTATTATTTATTATTTAATTACTACTATAAGTAAAGTTGCCCGCCGAAATTGGTATTGGTCCAAGGAATTATTACCAAATTTGAATTTAGAATGTTAAGTTTTTGAAGTGAAACGAGTCTGTTGTATCAACAAATATTTTGCAACAAATTGATATAACACTGAACAACTGAAGTGCAAGGTGCAATATTTAACGTTTTCCCGCGATAATGTAATAACAATAAATAGTACAACTTGTATTATTTTCATCATATTCCCTGAAAATATTAATAAATTAGGCCTACATCAATGCTATAATCTGGATGTTGTCAATTTGTAATCATCGACAAAGTGTGCTTTATTCAGAACATGACGAAACTTCTAAAAATACTTGGCTGTAGAAATTGGTATTTATTATGAAAAATGTTCATTGAAAACGATTTTTCCGAATTTATTACTATACATACATATGCCTACCTTTTTTGTTGTTGATAAAAACGCACTACAGTGTAGTAATTTTGAGGTAGCCCATCACATACGAAACAAATTGAATATAGGCCTATGTGCTATGTAGGCCTGTATGTGTAACAATTGGGAACGGTGTGATAGCCTATTGGCATAAGCATGAATTAAAATTATTGTCTGAAATTGTAAAACGCGATTTAATATGAGTGTCGGTGCCGGGCAAAAAAACAATAAGTATAATTAAAAAATGAACATAATTAAATAATAAATCTATCAAACACAACGGGAAAACTCAGTGGGTGACACCATACTGTCTTCTGACTATATGTTTTCGGACTTTATCCCTGGACTTAAATGTAAGAATAATGTTTTTATTAAGAGTAGGCCCTACCGAAATTTAAATTGAGATCACGATAATTTTAAAGTATTATTTAAGTGTAAAGAGTTGTATTTTAAAAGAGAATTGTAGGCCATGGCCAATGCTTAACCATTCGAGACATAACCCTTGCGTCAGGTGTCCACTTTATGGTGCACTTACAGGCCCCATTCTTTCATTTAAAATTTGTTTTCTTGTGATAACGATAGCACAAATATTTCTTTATTTTATTTCTAACGTTCAACATCCGTAAACAAAACGTATCACGCCGAAAACTCAACTTTTTAGTTACATCTACACGTTCTTCCACGTTATTTGCCGCTGTGTCTACCTGAGTGATCACTACTGCTAGGGTTCTACGTTCCGCCAACAGGGCCACGCTAGTGTGCTTTTTGGTGCCGAATACAAAATATTTGAATCGGCATTCTCATTTTTACGAAAATTAAATTCAATCCTTGCATTTTAAAACTACCGTAATTTTCCAGGATCACATCTCTTCGCACTTTTTTTTCTTTTACGAGAATACAAATTTCAAGGAATTAAGAATGTTTTGGTCCTTCGGGAATAATTGAGAATATTTGCTTATTTTTACGTGATTTTATGTGTTCGCAAGTGTATCTTAAGCGTGCTAAATCCCTTTCCTAGTGACTACAACAATCTCCACTGTGATATGTTTTGAAAACACTCGAACCGAGTGGAGTTTCTAAAGAGGCTTTACCATCACACGCAATACGTGAGAGAGCACGTTGCCATGGAAACCGAATTCATCCTCGACGCTGCCTGGAGTACCCTAGCTTTGCTTCAACTTGATTGGTCAGTTTCAACCTTGTAAACATCCACAAACACAAACAAACATAAGTCAAACATAATATGTCGACTTACCTGCGTACACACTCACGCAACAACCGATTGCAATACAATTAAATTCATAAAAAATACCCATGAAAGAATAGATATTGCTATGCTCTCAAAACATTGTTAAATCTTTACATTGTGCTATAGATTTGGGATTTACACACAGCTCATTTTCATTAGTCTTTCCCATACAAATCATATCAATACTGGATAGTTTCACATCTACTGTATAATTATATTAATTAATAAGTTTATTGATCTTTTGTAATTCGCACTTGTGGTGTTGTTCTCTGTTGCAGTTACCTATAAAAAAATCAATCAATCATTATTAATATTAAATATTGATCTTTTTTTAAAATTTCTGTCAAAAGTACCGTCATAGCATCGTCATGGTTTAAACATATATGTTTGAGAAAATGTATAAATATTATTCTAAACTGTACGGTAATAATCGTTCTGGTAGTATTTTGGTTCTTTGTTTTTATTGGTTTTAAAAACTGTAAGTAAGTCAATTTAAAAGTGGAATTAATAAATAAGTTTTTTTATAACTTATATCACAGATTATTTTTCATAAAATCGAAAATGTTTAAAAATGGACAAAAAGCCTAAAAACTTTTAAATATATTATATATTTTATATAGTTTAAAAACCTTTGTGGTTTTATAGTAGGCGAATATGATGCTGTTATGATGGTTCTATAGACAGAAATTATAAAAGTGCCTCTACCGGGGATGGAACCCCGGACCTAGGCTGTCCGGGCCACTGCTCTTCCCAACTGAGCTATGAAGACACCAGATTAAATTCTGTCTAATATATATATATATATATATGTGTGTGTGTGTTTTGTATTCGTGTAGGCTTTCTTGGTCGAATGATTTATTGGAAATAAGTAAATGATGAAATAAAAAAATTAAATTCTATGAGCTTGCAATTAAAGGGGAACTTTTTGCACACCGATTGCCGTGCTTTGGCTATGTAAGATTCTTGCGTGCGGACGCTCAGGTCTAGAAAGACTTGCGTATTTTTAAAATCTATTGGGGGGAAACAAACATTTTTTTTTTCTGTTTACACCCACTGACAGTCCCAAATATTTTTTTCTCGTGAGAGCCCTTTTTTTTTTTTAAGCCTTAAAAATTTTTAAGCAAGCCTGCAAAGTCCATACAAAATTTCATTTTTTGTCTATATTTAAAAATTGTGTGGCCAAACGGGACCAAAATTTGAAGAAAAAAATGAAAAAAAATGAATGAGTATTGGTGTAACTTTTTCGAGTGTTCACAAAATAATTATCGTGATCGATAGCAAACAAATGGCGTAGTTAAAAAAGTACTAACGCACATTTTCGTCTCAAATAGCAGCGTTCCCAAGTTAATTTCATTAAAGATTTTGGACTTCGTCCATTCGTACACAATGCTGTAAAGCCAACTTATTTGTATTTCACATAGATACTATTGCATTGGGCCAATGTCAAATGGCCCTTTACAAGATTATGAAACTGTTCACAAATATACATTCATGGATTCCAAAATTACATTTCTTCTTGGTTAAGCATAATATTGTGACTGAATCACTTGCCCAAATTACGGAACAAAACCTATTGTGTATGTACAGAAAAAATAGACTTAAGTCAATAATTTCCAATTTATTTACCGAGTAAAATTTTTCAGTGCCACGGAGCATAAAGATCGTTACAAAAGATTTTGGCGATGGGAACTCGCTCAAAAATACCAAGTTCCACAATTTTTGTATAGGTCATAGTGAAACCAATGTTGTTGTTTTTTTAGAATCTAAATTCATAACTATAGGTTAGCCAATTTTTATGGTTCGGAGGCGTATACCCCTTAAGTACATAAAAATTTAAATTTGCGCTACTGCCATAAAAACATAATTTATGGTGAAGACGTATTCTCGAATTGAGATAGGATTTTTATCAACATCCGCAGGAGTTTTTCAAACTACAAACAAAATAATAATTTATTTGTTTTTCATCTTTGCGGTAGAAAATAATATAAAATCGAAAAAGTGATTTTACGTGTATCTTCTCACAATTCAATTTCATTCGAATTCCCCCGTATGGGCTACGCGCGTGTGTTGTTCATCAAGGCAACCAAACCAAACATATCAAAATGCTTTCACTGTTGATGCTTCTGCTCTTTCTCTATTTTCTTGTGTTTGATTTGGGAAAATTGACAATAAATGTTTGAGATTTATCTTTCAGGGTTTCGTCGGTGGTGGTGGGTGGTGGTAGGGCGGTGAAGGGCGGCTGTGGGTTGGGGGGGGGGAATCCTTTTGCGAGCTGCGTGGAAATGTGATTGCCTGGCGACGAGTGTTGGTATGTTGGTATAATTGCTATTCTGGGGATTCCCCTAACATCTCGAGGTTATACTTCCCAAGGTCTCTGGATCTCCGCCTAGCGGGGGATCGTCTAACTCTCTAGTTAGGTCGTCGCAGCAGCGAATTAGAACCCATTTGGCCTAACTTTTTGAAAAAGCGTTATGGCCGCCCATGTTTTTATTCTTGACATGTCTTTTAAAATTTTTTTTTAAAGTATAAATACAAAAATTGCCGGGTTTGTGCAGCAATTAATTGTACAGGACAATTATGAAAATTTTAGATTACGATCCATTTTCATAAAGAAGACGGGCGAAGGGGCTCCAGTTTAAAAAGACGGACAACTGGACTGTCAACTTCGTTTAAGACTGAGGTTATTTTTCTTTTAAATATTTTGGCCTTACCCCTAGGCCCGTTTTTTTTGTCTAGGTATTGACCAGGCTTTTTTAAATGTTTAGGTTTTGTCCCATGCCAATTGAAGGCTGGGCCTAGGCCTAGCCTGGGCCCCCAACCTTAAGTTTTGAGGTTACGTCGAAAGCCTAGGCCTTTGTGTAGGGCCTGGACTACCCAATTATTCAATCCCGGGCCCCTAGGATTGGATACACAAAGCCTAGGCGGTCTAGGCCCTACGCCCCCCCAAACTAGGACGTCTTAGTACACGCAAATGGGCCTAGACCCAGGCGACGAATTTTGTAAAGCTGGGCCCTTTTTTGATTTACAAAACAGTCCTAGGCCTAGCCCTATCCCTGGGGGCCCCCAGGCCTAGGCCTAGGCTTAGCCCCCTAGGAAAGGGGCTAGGCCTAGGCTTGGGCTTGGCCCTAAGATAGATATATACTACTATACTAGAATACTAGATCTGCATATGATATCCTTAAGTTAGGCTGTATAGGCCTGGTTTATATTTTTTTGTCCGATTGTAGGTGAGCCTAGGCCTAGCTAAATGTCAACTAAGGTACACCTTAAGAGGGAGTGTAGACGATTGTTGGACAAAAAAATTTGCTGGTACATAAATCTTCGTTGGGAGAGGCAATCCCCCCCTTTCCTTTTTTTTGGCGAAACTCCTTTTGGGTTTAAAAATTTCCCTTTGTAGGCTTTTTGAAATAAAAAACGTTAGGCCTTTGGTTTTGGGGGTTTTGTTTTCACATCTAAGGGGTTTTTTTTTGAGTACCGTATTTCTGTACAAAAATAAATGATGATTTTTTTTTGGCCCCCCCCCCCCCCCCCCCTAACCGTGCCCCCAAAACCGTAAGTTGTGTGTTATGTGTACCGTAAGGTATCCTGATAAGGCAACCGCATGTAACCGATTTCAAATGATGCCTTTTATATCAGGTTGTAAGATTTTATTCATTTATTTTTTCAGAAGGCCTGCAGCCCGGAGATTCTGAGATCCAAACCTTCACACCCTGCCACAACTATTCAAAATGAAAAAAACAGATAGCCTACAAAAGTCCAGGTTTGTACAGTTCACCTTTTGCACTAGGGGACAATGAGCTTTATTAGCTCATGGGGTCAACTTTTATGTTACTGGGTAGATAATAGGCCCACGGATATTCCCCGTCTGGCCCGGGATCATCAGGTCACTGTAATGCGACCCTGATCCTGTTTTTAGCAATATGAGCTAAAAAGGTAGTGGGTTGAATTTTGTCCAGCACAAGTTACAAAACTTTTTATAAGTTGCGCACAAAAAATAGCTTGCCTTTCCCCCTGCTATAGTAGGGGGGGTACATGTAAACTTTTAACCCATTTTCCCCTATTTATGTTTAAGGGTGCATCCCGCGACAGGATTTTTCAAGAACCAAAACGTTGTTTGGCCCTTTTTTTTTTTTTTTTTTTCCCTCCTTCTTTTTTTCTCTCTCCCTTTTTACTTTTTTTTTTTTTTTTTTTGGGGTTTTTTTTTTTTTAAATTAGGTCTTATTTCTAGGCCAAAGGGTTTCCTTTAAAAAATTTTAGGTTAATTTTTTTTTCCCTGTTTTGGCCCTCCCCCTTTAAAATTAAATAATTGGGCCCTAGCCCCCAAAGGATGCACCTAAAGGCCCCCCCTAAATTTGCCTTCAGCCCCCATAAAAAGTTAAATGAAAAAGGGTCCCCCCCCCCCTCCCCTTTTAAAAAATGTGCTTCCAGGGTCTACCCTAAAACCCAAAATTTTCCAAAATAGTGGCCCCACCTCAAAAAATAAAACCCCCCTGAAGCTACCCCCCCCCCCCAAAAAAGTGAAACCTCCCACTCGGCATTTTTCCTTCTTTTTTAAAAGGTTTTTTACCAAAAACCCAAGCGCCCAGTGCTAAAGCTTGAACCAAAAACTTTACCCTACCACAGGCCCCCAGCTTCCCCCACCCCACAACAACTGCCCCCGCTTCCCCTGGTTCCAATTTATCCATTTTGTGTCGAAAATGAAATTTTTACAAATTTTTTTAAACGCATAAAAAGCAGAAAAAAAAATAAAATTGGTAAAATTCAAAAAATAAAATTTGGGGGAAAATTTACCGGCCCCCCCAAAAGGGGGGTTTTCATTTTCCCCTACCCCCAAAAAGGCGGTTTCCAAGGGGTACGAGTTAATAAAATTTTTGGGAATTTTTTCCCCCCTTCCTGAAATTCCCCCCCCCCCCTTTTTTTTTTTTTTTTTGTGCTAAATAAAATTTTAAATTTTGTGTCCATTTGGGCCCGGTATTTGTTGCACTTTTATCATTGGGGCAAAACATCGCCAGAGACAATTCGGGACTTTTGGATATTGTTTAGGAAGGATTGCTAAGCACTGACAAAAATTTCCACATTCACATTCATGTTTTTCCCACATAGGCCCAGTTTGGCAAAGAGGCCTACTATCAGCAAGACATTTCTCTATATGCACATGTATTGCCAGTTCATTAAAAAAAAAGGGTAATATGACAATTTACTCTGATGAACAACCCACTACCTTCCTAAACAAACATCTAAAAATTTTTCAAACTTTAGGGGGAAAAAATTGGTTCAAAAATATTTTAGAATAAACCTTTGCATTCCGCTTGAAGCTTGATTTGACAGTGCATTTAATCGCCTTAGGGGTTTTTTTAAAATTTTTGCATTTATTGTACGAAAAACTATTAGGAAAGTTTTTCGTTATTTTTATCACAAAAAAAAAAACCCGTTCTTAAATAAGATTTTGAGCCCGTAAAAATTTCCATCAACTCATAATGTTAGGTGAGTGTGGCATGCATGGGCCCACTGTAAATCAATATTTTTAAAATTTTCAATCTGATAATAGTCCGTCACAGACTCAATCATCCACAAAACACAAAAATAATTTGTAGGCCTACAATTAAAAAAAATTATGTTGAAATGCAGTTTTTTGATTCATGATTTGCCTGAGATTTTTGCAAGTATTTGAGTATTTTCAAAAAACAGATGTATTTTTGTATTTTTAAATCAAACTTTTCAATGTATTTTCTTTTTTATCTTGTATTGAAAATACTGATTTTAAAATTTTGTATTTCAAAAACAATTTTTTAAATAATCTCTGGTTTTACCTTATTATGTATGTCAAAGAGAATAAAGGGGCTTTGCCCCTATCTAGTAAAATTATTTAAATTTTTATAAAAATTTGTATATATACCCAGTCTGGGGCCCACATTTTTTGTAGGCATTCCTTTTTTTTAGGCCAAGAGTTTTTAACTTTCATAGCTAGGCTTAACCCTTTTAAAGGGTGCTATTCTTGTTTTTTATTCATTACCCGCGGTTTAGCCGGTTCCCACACAAATACGAAGTTAAGCAAAATTTGGGTGTGGCAAGGGAGAGTGGGGGAATGCTCGCCCCGAAACTCCCCTATTTCCCCTGGGGAGAGCAATGGGGGGGTTTAGAGCTAGGTAAAAGTTGTTCTCCCCGACTCGCTCGGCGGTCCAGGGTTTGTGGAAGAAAACCCATATGACTGTCAAGGTACACCCTCCTTTCGGGGGACGTAAAGATGTTTGTCCCCTTTGTACTTGTCGAAAAGGGGTAGGCTAGTGCCCCGGGACCGTTTTTTACCCTCTACTTTTTATTCATACTTATCCTACTTCACCACTCATCGGGATGGGCCTATCAAATCAATGTTTTTATGTATTATATTTAAAAAAGGTCGGTCAATTTGGGAGTTTCAGGATACAAACCCCTAACCCCATCCTTGTCAATAATCATTTGTTTTTTTTAGTAGGCCTACTGTATTATCTTGGTATTAAATTTGCAGCATAAAGTAGGCTTATCCCAATCCCGCACCACACCATCCTTTTTTGTTGGGTACGTTGGCTGAACCAATTTTTTTTGGATCTCTGGATATCATAACTCTGCCACCCTACTCTTTTAATGAAGAGAAATTTTTTCCAAAAGAAGGGGGGGGGACAGTATTTGGCCTATTATTCTAAAAACATAAAAGCCCGTCACTTAAATAAGATTATCAGCAAATATAGTGAGCCTTTCTTTTTAATAAGCCGTTTAGTAACTTAATTGTTAATTTAAAAAAAAAAATGCTAAGTTAAGATAAAAATGTTAAAATAGCCTACTTTCCACCATGTATAATCAATTCAAGGTATAAATAAATAAAAAAAAAAGTAAGCCTTTTAATAAAATATACAATTAAAAAACCCTTTTTCCAAGTCTACTCCTTATTAAACACTTTATTATCACATTGTGTTGCTTTGGGACAAGGGATGTTGGTAAAAATTATCAAAACGGGCTTTTTGAAATAAAATTTTAAAATCATAAGAAAAAAATTTCTCTGGATATACACATCACACTATAACATAGGGATTTGAAATTATTTTATTTGTTAATACTTTTCAACAAATTTCTAGCTTCATTAAATTTTTGTGTTGCAATTTTTTTTATCTGAATTTCACGCGATTTTTTTCTGGCTTATATCGTTATTTGTGACAAATTTTAGGGGGGCTTAAGTAGATGTTCACTTGCTTTTTTTAAAATTTCCCCCTATTTTTCCCTGTATGGCCCAAAAAGGCCGTATACATTGGGAACGGGGTTTCGACGACCCAAACCCAGTGCAACACGAGCGATTAGACAGCCTCCCCCAGGGGCGGGATGTGTAACCCTTGACAAAGGTCTGCTGGATCCCCGCCTAGCGGGGATGTCTAACTCTCTAGGTTAGGTGTCGCAGCACGAATTAGAACCATTCTGGGCCCCAACTTTTTTTTACGGTTTTGGCCGACCCTGTGTTTTTTTTTTGACAAAAGCTCTTTTAAAATTTTTTTTTATAAGTATTAAAAACGAATAGCCGGGGGTGCAGCAATTTAAATTTTAAGGACAATTGAGAAGAATTTAGACTTATCGATCCACTGTTTCATCAAGAAGACGGCGAAATGGCTCCAGTTTAAAAGACGGGACAACTGGACTGTCAACTTCTGATTTCAAGACTGAGGTTAGTTTTCTTTTAAAATACTTTGGCCTTACCCACCTAGGACCAGTTATTATTGTCTAGGCTATTGACCAGGCTTATTTAAATGTTTAGGTTTTTGCTCCCATGCCAATTGAAGGGCTAGCCGGCCTAGCCTAGGTCCCAACCTTAAGTATTTTGAGGTTACGTCGTAAGCCTAGGCCTAGGCCTTTGTGTAGGGGCCTAGGCCTATCCAATTATTCAATGCCTAGCCTAGGCCCTAGGGATTGGATACACAAAGGCCTAGGCTAGGTCTAGGCCCTACGCCAACCCAAAGCTAGGACTGATCTTAGTACACGCAAATGGGGCCTAGACCCAGGCGACGTAATTTTGTAATAGGCCTTATTTGATTTCCAAAACAGTCCTAGGCCTAGCCCTATGCCTAGGGGGACTAAGCCTAGGCCTAGGCCTAGGCTTAGGCTTGGCCCTACATAGATAGACTACTACTACTAGGCCTATACTAGAATACTAGATCTGCATATGATATGCCTTTTGTTAGGCTGTATAGGCCTAGGCTTATATTTTTTTGTCCGATTGTAGGCTGTAGGCCTAGGCCTAGCTGAATGTCACACTAAGGTACACCTTAAGACGGAGTGTAGACGATATGTTGGACATAAAAATTTGCTGTGTACATAAATCGTTCGTTGGGAGAGGCCAATCGCCTTTTCCATTTTTGGCGAAACTCCATTTCGGTTAAAATTCCTTTGTACTATTTGAAATAGAAACGTTAGGCCTTTGGTTTTGTGGTTTTTTTTTTTGTTTTTTCCCATCTGGTAGTGTTTTTTGGGGTTTTTCTGTGACAGAAATGAATGCCGATTTTATTTTGGCCCCCCCCCCCCCCCCTAACCGTGCCGCCAACCGAATAGTTCTGTGTTACGTGTACCGTACATGGTATCGCTGATAAGGCTAACCGCTATGCTATGCTTATTTCATTTCATTTATTATTTTCAGATAGGCCTGCAGCCTGGAGATTCTGAGACGTCTGCAACCTTCACACCCTGACCACAACTATTTCAAGATGAAGAAAACAGATAGGCCTACGTAATGTCCAGGTTTGTACAGTTCTACGCTTTGGCACTAGGTGATCTATAATGCTTTATTAGCACATGGGTCAACTTTCCATGTTACTGGGTAGTATAATAGGCCCACGGATATTCCTCTGTCTGAGCGGGTAGTGGGTTGAATTTGTCCAGCACAAGTTACAAAACTTTGTCATAAGTTGCGCACAAAAAATATTGCTTGCCTTCCACCTTGCTAGTAGGGGTTGTACGTGTAAACGCTAACCGATTTTCCCCTATTTTTGTTGAAGGGTGCATCCCGCTGAACTGGATTTGCTCAAGAACCAAATCGTTGTTCATAGGCCTATATATGCATGAGTGGCAAAGTGGTCTTATAATGAAAAAGTAAATGCTCCTGTAGGCCCTACACTTACATTTTTAAATACAATAGCACAATTTATGCACAACATAACTATTATGTCATTTCATGTCACGAGTTGACACTGGTCTCTAGGTGTAGGGCCTATTGTCCACTTGTTTAATTAATGTGCAGGTCCTGGTAGGCCATAGGCCCTAACAGCAAGAGTTACCTAAAATATGATATGGCCTAATCTTTCATGTTTTACCTTCTGTTATAGGTTCTCTCTCCAGATTGTGAATGGGAGGCCAGGCCTCCCAACTCTGGCGCAGTGAGCTTCTCCAACAGGATCGTACCCCTGCAACTGCGCCCCAGGTGCTAAACTTGCCCTATGCAGCCATCTATCAAGACGTCCACTACTGAAGCCACAGGCGTCACCCACCTCATCCTCCATCATCACAACAACACTGCCTCACTTCCAACGTGGTCTACCAACTTAATGCCCTCAGTGTCCGGCAGAATATGTAGGCCTCACCACAACGAACTGAGAACCCGCATGACAGCTAGCCCCCCCCCCCCCCCACCGTCAAAGTGTTAAACCTGTGGCCCAGCATACTGTTGAACATTAACCTGTCTTTTAAAGACAGTTTCATTACCATAATCATCAAGGCGCTTCCCGATGACTACAAGCAGTTGAAACTCGGAAACTGGGAACTGTCACCTCACACCACCAGGTCCCGCCAGCTTCCTAACCTGACCAACACACAGCGAGCGTGCTCTGCGTAACTCTGGATGTGCCGCAAATGTTGATCCTTACTTTTTTGTCAGAAAATGAATATTTCTACTTAAATTTTTGTACCAACAGTACAGTAAAGCAGCAGGTAAAAAAACATGAAATATTGGGTAATAAATTGCAAAAAAGTTTATAAAATATGAGTGAAATTTGAACATGCGACCCTCAGCATAGAAATACCTCTCGTTAACCACTACTCCAAAGTGAGCGATAAATATTGCAAATTTTGACCACTAGGCCCCTATATAAGTTGCAGGTTTGCACATAGGCCTACGTTAGTTAATAAAAGATTGTTGTTTTCCTTACGGTATTTAGAAGTACTCTTTTAGTGCTAGAATAATTTATTTGTGTCATTTGGGACTGGTATTTGCTTGCATTTTTTATCATCTCCAAACATCGCCAGAGACAATTCGGCCACTTTAGGATATTGTTCAGGAAGGATATGCTAATGTCTATCTGACAACATTTCCACATTTCACATTCATGTTTCCTACATAGGCCTAAGCTTGGCAAAGTAGGCCTACTATCAAGCGTGACATTCTCTCTATATGGCACATGTATTGCCAGTTCATTAAAAGAATGGGTAATATGAAAATTTACTCTGATGGACAACCGCACTATCCTTCCTAAACAATTAACCATCTAAAATTTTACAATCTTTAGGGTGAAAATATTGGTTCAAAAGTATTCCAGAATAAACCTTCGCATTCCGCATTGAAGCTTGGTTTGACAGTGCATTCAATTAGCCTTATTGGGTCATTATGTTAAAATGTTAGCATTTATTGTACGAAATACTATTAGGATGTTTTTACTTTTACATCACAAAAAATACTGTTTTAAGATTATGAGCCCTGAAAAATTGCCATCACCATCTCATAATGTTAGGTGTAGTGTAGGCATGGCATAGGCCTACTTTAAAATCAATATTTTTTAAATTTGCAATCTGATAATAGTCAAGTCACAGACATCAATCATCCACATAGGCCTAATCACAAAAATAATTATGTAGGCCTACAATTAAAATAAATTATGTTGAAATGCATGTTTATTGATTCACTGATTTAGCCTGATGATTTTTGCAATGTATTTTGAGTATTTTCAAAATACAGATGTATTTTTGTGTTTCAAATACAAACTTGTCAATGTATTTTGTATTTGAAAATACTGAGTTTTGAAGTATTTTGTAAATACAATTTGTAAAATACATCTCTGGTTATACCTATATTATGTATGTCAAAGAGAATAAAGACTTATCTAATTATTAATTTGTATAGGCTAAATATTTGTATGTACCTAGTCTACATTTTCTGTAGGCCTATCCTTTTGTTTAGGCCAAGAGTTTAACTTCTCATAGCTAGGCTTAACCATTTGAAGGCATGCTATTTCTTGTTATGTATTCATTAGCCAGCGGTTTAGCCGATTCCCACACAAATACCGAAGTTAAGCAACCTTTGTGTGTGGTCACGGGGAAAGTGGGTGAATGCTCTGCCCTGAAACTCGCGTATACCGCTGGCTAGAGCAAATGGGGGGTTTGAGAGCTAGTGTAACAGCTTTGTTCTCCTCGACGTCTGCTCGGCGGTCCAGGTTAGTGGAAGAACCTATATGACTGTCAAGGTTACACCATCCTTTCGGATGGGACGTAAAGATGTTTGTCCCCTTGGTACTTGTCGAAAGGAGTAGGCTATGTGCCGGTACCGTGTTTACCCTCTACCCTTATATTCATACTTCATCCTCATCTATCACCACTCATTGGCACTAGGGCCTATCAAATCAATTGTTATATGTATTATATTAATAAAGGTCCTGTCAATTTGCAGTTGCAGTTAGTGGAAGAACCTACATGACTGTCAAGGTTACACCATCCTTTCGGATGGGACGTAAAGATGTTTGTCCCCTTGGTACTTGTCGAAAGGAGTAGGCTATGTGCCGGTACCGTGTCTACCCTCTACCCTTATATTTATACTTCATCCTCATCTATCACCACTCTCGGCACTAGGGCCATCAAATCAATTGTTATATTATGTATTATATTATATAAAGGTCCTGTCAATTTGCAGTTGCAGGATCCACACCACTAACCACATCCATTGTCAATAATCTATTCAGTTTTTGCAGTAGGCCTACTGTATTATCATTGGTATTAATATTATGCAGCAATAAAGTAGGCTTATCCCAATCCTGCACTTCACCATCCTTTTTTATGTTGGCTACTTTGGCTGAACCATATTTTATTGGATCTCTGGATATCATAACCCTGCCTACCATAATCTTAAGTGAAGAGGAAATTTTTGCCAAAAAGAAGGGGGGGGGGGGAAGACAGTATTTGGCCTATTATTCATAAATCATAAAAGTCCTGTTACTTAAATAAGATTATCAGCAAATATAGTGTGCCTTACTTATTAAGTAGGCCTGTTGAGTAACATTTTAACAGTAACACTTATGTAGAGCCTTATAATAAATAAATGCAATTAAAACCCTACTTCCAAGTCTACTCCTTATTAAACACTATTATTATCACATGTGTTGCTTTGGGCACAAGGCATGTTGGTAATAAATTATCAGAAACGGGATTTTAGAAATAAAATTTTAAAATCATAAGAAAAATTGCTCATGGATATACACATCACTATAACATAGGGATTTGAAATATTTTATTTGTTAATTACTTTACAACAAATTACTAGCTTCATTTTTATTGTGTTGTCAATTTTTCTTATCTCGTATTGATCGTGATTCTTTTCTGGCTTCTCTATCGTTATTTTTGTGGTCAAGTTTTAGGTCGCGCTAAATAGATGGTCACTTTGATTTTAAAATTCCCTCTTTTCTCGTGTATAGGCCCAAAATGGCCGCTATACATTGTGGAACGGGTTGCGACGACCTAACCTAGTGGCCACACAGCGGTTAGACGAGCCTCCGCCAGGTGGCGGAGATGTAGTAGACCTTGGACCTTGATACTTACGTCTCAAATGGAGCAAAAATGAGTTCCACTTGTATAGGTGGAACCAGATACGCTGGCGGTCGTCAAGGTCAAGCCAGAGAATGTATGCCAACATCAACAATTTGCACACAATCACTAATAAGTGATTTCGTCAATCAATTGTTATATTTGATAGTATAAACTTATATTTTATTAATAACACGAGATTTATGTAATGATTAATACTTAAGCGAAATATTGATTTTATAAATGATTTTACTAAATATTTTTTTGCTCGTTGGCAATGGCTATTTCAAATTTACCGCTTTTCCGCTGCCAACACACTCTGATTTTGGTGGCTAAACTAGATTTTTTGACATGAAAGTTGTCTCGTTCACCTTCAAAATATTCTTTTATTACATATTATCATGGCAAGCAATTCAAAAATTTGTTAACCGGGTGTGCCTTTTCAGAGACAATTTCAAGAAGCGGGTGTTCTTGAGCAGCGCCCGGGACGCTAGCATATTTGTTTCTTTACCGTTGGCCACTTGCGAGGGCATCAGCTGTGCGACAGTGCTGCGATCCCTCGGAGACCGCCACCTTAACTGGTTCCATCTATACGGTATTTCAATGCGGAGTAGAATACAACATGAATACAACCAAGTTTGAACGACCTTCAAAATGGCTAAGTGATGATCAATTCAGCACAACCAACGCAGAAAAACTAAAAATGCTATCATGCAATGGCCGCCTGATTTTGGAGCACTGCAAGTATTTTGACAGCTGAATAGGTCATATTATTGTCGTTGTTGTTAAAAATTGAAGTGGTTTTTAGATGCCTACACCTTAACTACTTCTAGAGAAGTTAAAAAGATTACTATGAGAAGGGACTACCTGAAACAGGTACTCTTAGGCCTATAGACCTATCCAGTGGCAGCTGAATAAAAAACCTTTTGTACATGTCAGTCTGCGTAGTTAGATTTTTTGCAAGAACGGTATTGAAGCGAAATGGCCACCGAGAAGTGACAAAAGGTCATTCGAACTTGGTTGAATTAAACTCTACTACAATAATTAAACAAATTAATTGAAACGACAGAAATATTTGCCCACATCGATCAACTTTAACCACCGTCGGTGGTTGGTGACTAAAACATTCTAAAATTAAGTAATTAAAAAGTCGCGACCATGGAAACTACGACAGACTTGCATGCACATTTTTTTTCTCTCTCTATTTAACGTCTATCCTATTCAGTTATAAAAACTGATTTACAAAGGAGGACAATGTATACATTAATGTATACTATAATATACTATAATGTATACTATAAAGTATATATTAATGCATTAATGTATACATTTTGATGTTGTCGATCTTGCAAAACCATTCTTGAGGGTGAGAAAATTAAGGACCTACTTTTAACCCCGTTTTAGCAAATTCAATATTTCAAATTGCTTCTTTTTAAACTTAAAAATTTTAAAACATCTAAAAATCTTTAATTGCTAAAATAGTGATAGTGGCATTAAGGAATGCAATCAACATCGGAGTCTCGTGGAGGCAGATGGGGGGAAAGGAGGGGGGGGGGGGAGCTTGCCTATCATGCCCTGGGCTGAGTAAATATTCAAATTAACGTATTCAATATTATTCAAATACAATAGTTTACCGACGAATTGATGTAATACAGATTGCCGCTGGTTTGCTACAGGTGGTGTATATTCAAGCGAGTCCCATAGCACATGAAAATATACCGTCTTGTTTACAAGCAATGATTTGTTACTACATATTTTTACATGCATATATATATATTATTATATATATATATATTATATACATTATTATTATATATATTAGATACAGCAGTAGTATTATTGTTTACTTTGTCACGTATCAACGGTGATTCTGCCCTGAAACTCACGTATACCGCTGGTTAAAGCTGATGGAGGGTTCGACTTCGAGAGCTAGTGTAACGGCTTCGTTCTCCTCGACGTCTGCTCGGCAGCCCGGGGTTTTAGTTGGAGGAACCTATATGACTGTCAAGGTTACACCGTCCTGTCGGATGGGACGTTAAACCGTAGGTCCCCTTGGTATTTTTCGAAAGGGAGTAGGCTACGGGTCGGTACCGGGTTTTCTCTCCTCCCTTCTGTTCATACTTCATCCTCATCTATCACCACTCATCGTCTCGAATTGTCAAAGTGCATTATATGAGACGTTAAACAATATCTAATCAAGAAACCCAAACAATCCATCAACGGGATTAATTCTAAACGGACAACTTCAAATAACCGTGGCATAAGTAGACGGGCAAAAAGGGGATTAGCATTAGTTTCGAAGGTAAACCAATGTCCAATATACGGCACGTGCACCTTCTGTTAACAATAACAACTTCGCTATAAATACGATTTACTCAATAAATATGGGTGAGTCAAAATAATTGTCGAAATTTTCGATGAAGTTCCAAACCTAATCACCGCCGCGCCACTAAACGCTGCTAACAACATTCGCCCCATTTGACAAAGAAGTTTTTCCATAAATTTCTTTATCTACTTGGTATCCCAAATACATTAGTTTATTTTAAACACACCATGTGTTAAATACAGAGAAAATGCATAACTGTTTGTTAAGTATTGGCCTTTATAGTTATATACCATGGTATCTTTGATAGTAACTGCTGCCTTGTAAACCCCCTTATTATACATAGGAGTAAATGGTTCCCATCACTGCCCAAGATATTAAAACAAACTCCTCATAGCTGCACGACTGTCCTTGCAACAAATGTTGATTGTTGACTATAATAATTCGCACTTTTCTGCCACAAATAGCTCTTTTCCATATTTTCCGTAATAAAATCATAAATGCGTTAATTCATAGTGTTATAAATGACTTGATATAAATAATAAATAATAAATACATTTTATTTAGAGTCTACCCACTCAGTTATATAACTGATTTTCATGGGGGACTTTAAATCAAAGCGACCGAGCCAACCCTGAAAGGCCCGACGCAATCGACGAGTGAGCGATTATCAAACACAAAGATCGATATTTTTAATAGGAAATATAGCAATCAGTGGTATGGACAGTGCGAACACCCGCGAATCAACGCCAGAATCAACAAGGCGATTCAGAACAACTCTGAATTTATTATGTGCTTCGTTGCTAGGACGGCTCCAAAGTCACCGTTTTACAAACTCCTAAGACAAGAACTGATGACTTAAGTCCAATCAGAAGTTAAAAAACTTCTGACTTCACCGGAATCGAACCCTGGACCTTCTGCATTGGAAGCAGTACCTAAACAACAAGACCCAACGAGTCCACACATCATGATGATAGCATAATCATTGCAGCAAGCAGTGCTAAAGGGTGACAAATAAATACATAAATTCGTATTTAGAGTAAAAACCTATACTTAGTCAAATACATAAGGATCGTTTTATCTGGGCACATTTTGGTGATCCTCGTCACCCCTTTAAAAATACTAAAAAAAAAAAACAAGACATAAAAATAAGACATATTAAACTGTAAAGGCAAGTTTACAATGGACGACTCTCAAGTTTGACAATCTCTTCCCGAGTAGACCAGTCCAGCGAAACCAGAAGCTCATCCCCGGTCTTCCCCAGCTGTACCCGAATCAATCGTAAGGCTGCGCAATCGAGGATAAATAAAATAATAAATATATAATATAAAATAATCATAAAATCATAAAATAATCAAAGGTATTTAAATCAAATATTTTGAATTTATTACAAAATATTTCGAATTATAAACTTACAGACCATGATAATTATAAACTTGTACCATTCAGGCAATAGTTTTATCAAAACAAAATTATCGTCCTCTTACACCATTTCGCTTATTTGTAGCGGTCTTGAGTTATGACTAAAAATATTATTTATATACCATATTATATAATATAATAATATACTATGTTTTATATATTGGTGTGTGTCTTCATGCAAGGAATTGAGACCTCTTAAACCTCCTCTTCTAGGGATATCCCTTCACAATTTCCTATTATTACAAAATAATATCTACTTACCCTTAGGTTTCCGACGAGAAATTTTAAATTTTAAAAAAATCATAAAAAATACTTGCCGGCCGACACACATTATCATAATGATTGCTGCCGAGAGTTCAAGCCTTGGTGGAAATTAGAGAACTCCTATAATATTATATAGCAAAGTAGGTCTTGTTTCTTTTCTCTACATTAGGCAGGTCGTCATATTGCGAGGGGGTAGTAACTTAGTGTTGACGCCCGTTTTGATGGATCTTTGAAGGGGAGATACACTTTGAAGCAGGCTCGTGCTCAAAGACTCTTTCAAACAGAGGAGAATTGTGTGTGTGTGTGTGAGAGAGAGAGAGAGAGTGAAGGGGGGGGGGTTCAAAACACAATTATATGGTACCGGCAGTCGAGAAACTTGATTCTCCAAACAAGTGCAGATAGTCTGATGAGATTGGGATGAGATTACCCAAAGTACCGGTAACAAGCAATGCTATAAATCAATCAAAGTTAAAATTATTTCACAAATTACCAATGTTTACCTAATTCTTTGGATATTATAATACTTACTTCTATTAACAATTAATATGCATTTTCTTCACGGAATATGTGAAATTCCAAATAACTGTACTGAGTAGCATATTGGAAAATTTTAAAATTAATTTTAATATTGCAAATAAAAAGTGAGTTGAAAACAAATCACATTGTATAATTATTATACTAAACACAACTGTATTGTAAGAAAATTTCTAACGTGCA